>JAVQKI010021413.1:0-11504 GCA_036025975.1 Nematalosa erebi
ATACTGTATCAGATCTTATACTGTATCATGGCTACACTTTGAAATAAGACATTTTACCAAGTACTATCTCAGTAATTCAGAGTCTCAGATCTAATCATCATGTTACCTCTCCTGTATGAAGGAACTCAGATAGGTCCTCTTGACAGGGGAAGATTATTGATAGCTCAGCATCTTGGATCTCCTCAACACAAATGTGTGAAGCCCCTTCACACATTGAAGGGAAGAGAAGGAAGGAAACCAATCTGCCCTCTTTTCTTTCTTCCCATCCCTAACATCCCCCATCTCTCCCGCAGGGCTGCAAACCACAAGCCAGGAAGCAGCCCAAGGGGTCAGACACCAGACGATGCTGGCCGCCGTCAAGACGCCAGCTCCTCAGTGTCAGACCTGGCCAACTCTCTCACCAGCGACATGCTAATGGTATGCATCTGTCGTTTTTCTCCGTCTGCTTCATGGCCACACTGTCTACATCTGTGTTTTTGGGTTTTTTTTGTATAAAAATGTCAAAGAGGAGTAATCTGAAGAGGATTCCATAATTATGATTCTTCGGAAGTGCAGTGACAGATTCACAATCTATGACCCTGGGGAGTGTCAACCAAAATTAATCTCACAAAGAAACACCCACCCTTGGTCTCATTCAGATCTCTGAATCAGCAATTATTTTCATTTGTTAATTTGCTCTCCCTGTCAGCACTGGCATCCTTACATGCATTTAACGCCACCACCATCACCACCGCCACACTATAGCCTGTCAAACGAGAGCGCCACCCGCATCAAACTGAAAGAGCTTTATTTAAGGAAGGCTGATAATTACGATTGGAGCAGCACAAAGCTGAGAGAACTGGGAGGCCTGGGCTTGGCCGTGTCTGTGTGTTATTATGTGGGTGGAAAACCCTTTTTAAAGAGACTCTGATGATGGTTAATGATGGGGCTCTCGCCCAGCCAATGCCAGAGGGATAGGCAGCAGGGGGGCTGGCACTTAACATGTGCCTCACCAAAGCAGAGGTAGGCCAGGTTATGTAGGTCTCAGTCTCGCAAAGACCTTGCCATACTGCCCCTTGTATTCTTAATAACGTTTTGATGGTTGTATTAAATGCAGTTATGCACCAACTGAGAATAATGATAGCTGATGAGGCTGTAATAATAATGTAATAAAGTTACATTGCCATTTCAACCCATACAGATTTCTTTCCTATGTATTTCTGGCTGCTGCATTGGCCTCCTCCATAAGTTCAAAAGCCTTCAGCAGTCATTGACTAAACAGAATGTGGCATAATGTAGGGGTCTTACGAACTGAATAGGACAGCAAATCATAACATTTGTGCAGCAATTCGTTCGCATTCCTCCAGCGTGCTCTGTGAGCGAAGGGGCAGGGTGTTGCTCGTGGGATGTGACACAAATACACCCGTGAGCCACCCTGGATTCGCTTCCCCATTTTTGAAAGCATTTGAAAGGAGTCGCACAGCCACATTGCAGAGACCTGAAGGCAAGCATTTACAAAAGCGTAACAAGATTACCAGCAACCCTTGATTCTGGTAATAGTTGCTCTGGCTGAACTGATATGTTCAGTGAGTAATGGGGTCCTCAGGCAAGTCCAAAGTGGAATAAAAGTGTAGGTTGTTAAATTAAGTCAGTTTCTGCATCCTATGATTCAGTCCCATTCTCAAGACTGCGCACGAAGCAAGCGTGTCAAGAGTACAGGTGAGACTAGGAAGTGCTGTACCCATCCACCCACAGTGCTGTATTTTTGGGCCACAGCCGTAGGAGCTCCGGTGCAGTGGCAGCAATGTGTGTGTGTCTGTGTGTGTGTGTGTGTGTGAGAATCAATGTCCTCACACAGTCCTCCAGAAGGTAATTTGCTGACTTTGTGACAGCGCAGAACCACATGCTGATTGTGTTGATTACCGCCTGTAATAGGGATTAATGCTCACTGTATGGGCCTGAGCAGCCAAGCTCTTCAGATGAAGGTGGGCTGAATGTTGTCCATATTTATGACGTACGTTTGTAAGCCACTTTCTGCAAACACAAATAAATTGCATCCAATTCAGAAGCCTTGATTTCAGTTTGCATTCTAAGAACATCTTAATCATTTCATGTATATATAAGAGGTCATTACAGTAATGAATAAACATTTAATCATTTAATTATCAGAATTCATTACATGAAATAACCATGAGGTTTCATAGTAATATGCATGGAAATCAGTCATCTTTAACTAATCCAACCTGTATGATACATGTACTGTATTGAGATTAGTTCTTGTATTACTATGTAGTCTCTCACTGGTATGAGTGGACTCCTGAGAATTGAGAATATTTTGAGCAGTCCATTATAATGAAGAGGAGGGCTCACCGCACACAAACAACAGAGGAAAGTCTGCTTTCTGCATTTGCTTTTTTACACTCCCACCGCTTTTATTAGGACTGCAACGAAATTACTCAGAAAAGCTACAGTACAGAAAATACCTCCTGGTCCCAGTCGCATCGGGAGCACTGAAGTGTTAGCATTGTGTTAGGTAATCAATGGCAGAAAGCTGTTATGAACGGCATGAAAGTGCAGACTCACGGCCTTTTACAGACTTTTACAGGCTTTCACTTGCACATAGGGTATTTACTGTAGTCTCATTCAGTGCAGTAAACATTTCCTCTTCTGAATTTGACATCTATAAAAAAAAAAAAAACGGCCTGTGTCTGCAGAGTGTCAGTAGGTAAGAGCTAAGAAATACAACACGGTAGATAGAACATATCATTGCAGGTGTGAGCAGGGGAATAGGGATATCCGTGAGAGACAGCTCCCACCTTGAGTGACATGTCGGTGAGGAGAGGGCTCTTGTTTCTGGATTGTGACGTGACAGGGAGGTCAGGCAGGCACAAGCCTGACATGAACATCTGGTGACGAGGAGCCATCCCTTAAGAATGGGCTTGTAAAATACCTCTTTAGTCACTCTTGGTTTATCAGCAGGAACTAAATGGTTTATGGAAATAAACTAGGAGCACCTGGGTTTGTTGTTGTTTTTCCAATTAGGGCTTAAATTTGTTGGCAAAATATTTAAATTACAATCTTTATCAAATTGTACTGAGTATTATATTTATGATTTGTATTTTGTGTGTGTCTTTATCATCTGTACTCTGTTACTCCACCATGGTACTGAATGTTTTTCTATTGCGGAGGTCTTTACCACATTTTCTGTTAGCAGTTGTCTCCTGGCTCCGAGGAGGATGATCACGAGGGGGCCGTGGTTGAGAAGCTGGGGCGCATCCAGTTCAGTGTGGGCTACAGTTTCCAGGACTCCACTCTCACAGTCAAGATCCTGAAGGGCCAGGACCTACCTGCCAAGGATTTCTCTGGAACCTCCGACCCCTTCGTCAAACTCTACCTGCTGCCTGACAAGAAGCACAAACTGGAGACCAAGGTCAAAAGGAAGAACCTCAATCCGCACTGGAACGAGACATTCCTCTTCGAAGGTCAGATGAACCATTAAGAACCTTTCAACTCCTGCCATCAAGTCTACTTGTCATTCCTTTCTCATTATCTGACACTACCTGTCAGTTTTTGTAGTATATTTTCTGTCCATACAGCTTAGGCCTATAAATATCTGGACTATAAATATGTATGTCATGTAAGGTAAATATATTAATGTCAGAGTAGTCAGAGAAGCGTGCTAAGATGTTGCAATCTTTGCTTTCCTTGGGTCTCACCTCGTGTTATCTCTGTTTTCCCAGGATTCCCTTATGAAAAGGTAGTCCAGCGCACATTGTACCTGCAGGTCCTAGATTATGACCGCTTCAGCAGAAACGACCCCATCGGCGAGGTGTCCATTCCCCTCAACAAAGTGGAGCTGGCACACATGCAGACCTTCTGGAAGGAGCTGAAGCCGTGCAGTGATGGCAGCGTAAGTGATAAACACAAGAAACAAGAGCGGGGTAGAGAGGGAAGGAAGAGGAGAAAGAAGCACAGAGAGCACAGAGAACAAGAGAGAAAGAAAGCTAGGGAGAGAGGAAGCAGTGAGAGGGAACAAGCACAGAGAATGAGAGAGAAAGAGAGAAGGAGAGAGGTAGGGAAAGAGGAGGAAGAAGCACAGAGAACAGGAGAGAAAGAGAGTGAGGGAGAGAGGATAGAAGGAGAGGGAACAAACACAAAGAATGAGAGAGAAAAGGACAGGCTGGAGAGAGAAGAGAGGTAGGGAAAGAGAGAGATAGAGAGAGGGAGAGAAAGAGGAGGAAGAAGCACAGAGAACAGGAGAGAAAGAGAGTGAGGGAGAGAAGACTGAAGGAGAGGGAATAAGCGCAGAGAATAGGAGAGAAAGAATGAGAAAGAGAGAGAGTAAGAGAGATGGGAAAGAAGGAGAGGGAAGATATGTAAACAGGAGAGATGTTGAGCCACAATGGAAATATAAGAAACTGTGTGAAGGAACAGGGAAAAATGTCTCCCAAACAGCACAAACAGGGAAGTTAATGGGAGAACAGAGTGCTATGGGAGGGATTGATGGGTGGATAGTGTGATGGACTTGTGAGAAGGATACAGGAGAAAGAAGGAGCTAAAAAACAGATGAGGACAAGACAGAGCCTGGGCGTTCAGTGGGGGTGGGGGTGTGTGTGGGGGGGGGGGGTTATGGGTGGGGGGTAAGTCAGGACATTGACAGGAGTCTGGGAGTAAATCGGTCTTGAGCAGTGAAGGCCGGGCTGTCAGCTCTCGTCCCCGTTAACCACGGCTGCTTCTGCTCTCCAGGGGAGTCGAGGGGACCTGCTGGTGTCGCTCTGCTACAATCCCACTGCCAACACAATCACTGTGAGCATCATCAAGGCAAGGAACCTCAAAGCCATGGACATCGGAGGAACCTCCGGTAGGGACTAAACCTTGCCATTAAAAGACAATCAGCAAACAGTGGTGACCTACTCTTGTTCATTCTCAAAGGGCTTTTTCTCTCCTCTCTTAGTTTTATTGGACATTACATACCAGTACAAGAGTAGAGCACTCCATGCATCATCCTTATAAACTACCCAATAAGGTGCTTCTCATCCTTACAAACTACCAAATCAGGTGCTTCTCCTCCACATAAGCTGCCCAATTAGGTGCTTCTCGTCCTTATAAATTGCCCAATCAGGTGGTTCTCATCCTTATAAACTGCCCAATCAGGTGCTTCTACATAGGACAGCAGATTTCAAGTAAAAGGAGAGGCTGGAGCACACTGATTGGAGCTTGCAGTCCTTATATTTTGTGCAAACAAAAATTAGTAATGTTTCAACATGGATTTGTATTTGTGTCCTTGCCAGTCTCGAAATATAAGTATATTTTTTGCCCGACCAAAATAAAAACACTAATATATGTGGATTGGTCTTGGAATGGGTTGTTACTCCATTCCAGCTGGACTTGTACAGTCAGTGTGTGAATGTACTATTCCTTATCTCTGTACAGATCCTTATGTGAAGGTGTGGCTGATGCACAAAGACAAGCGGGTGGAGAAGAAGAAGACAGTGGTGATGAAGCGCTGTTTGAATCCCGTCTTCAACGAATCCTTCCCCTTTGATGTCCCCGCCCACATCCTGCGAGAAACCACCATCATTGTCACTGTCATGGATAAAGACAAGTTCAGTCGTAATGATGTCATTGGCAAGGTACTGAAGATGAGAATGCCACCTTATTTTTTTTGTCTGTTTCTCTCTCTCTTGCACACACAAACACAAACACACACACACACATAAATATAAACATACTCACACATATTCACAAACAGGACAGCAAATGCACTGCATAAGGTTTGACCACAAAATGCTGCTGTGTGTGAATAGAAGTGTTTAGTTTAAGGCTTAGCTGTGCTCCAAATCACAGCTTAGATTGAGGCTTGGAGGTTACAATGCAGAACTCAAGAGCCTAGCAGGGCTTAGAGCATCGTTTGCCCCTGGCAAGAACGAGGCGAACGTGGTGTGCAAAAGCCTTTTCCATTCCCTCCTTAAGCCGAAGGGATTAATCACTTTTTTCCCCTCACCATAGTGTACATGATGAAAGAAAGGTTTTGCAAAATGTCTCTATCTGTCTCTCAGTTTTTTTCTCTATCCCTCTCTTCTTTCTCTTCTCCTGCCAGATCTATCTCTCCTGGAAGAGTGGTCCAGCGGAGGTGAAGCACTGGAAGGACATGATGGGTCACCCCCGCACGGCTGTGGCCCAGTGGCACCCCCTGAAAGCCTGAAGCCACCCTACCCCCCCTCCAACACCCTACTGCCCTTCCAACTGCCCCTCCTCAAAACAAATTAAGAAGAGTCACGTCTACACCCCTCTGTGCCCTGAACCCAGTCAATATGCACAAGGCTGTCTCGCTGCCAAACGGGTACCAATAGCCATTCAACACCCCACTTTCTTGTCATTGTATCCCTCTGTGGGTCTCTGTCAGCTAGTCATAATTCTCTTTCTTTCTTTTTATGACATGGCCAATTCTTTTTGGCCATGTCATTACTTCGATATACATTCCCCTAACCCACAAGGAAGGTGAACAGACTTCTCTTCCTCATGCTCCTCTTCCTCCTCCTCCAGTCACTCCTGTCTGCTCTCCTCAGCCCCGGGTTCTCTCTGAAGTTTGTCAGTCCAGGACCAGGGCCCAGCACAGAGCTAGCGAGAGAGAGAGAGAGGGAGAGAAACAGAAAGAAAGACAGACAGACACAGAGAGGAAGAGAGAATACAGCATCCCCACTGGGCACACAGTGTTTTCAGAAATCAAATATTCATTCCAAAGTTTCGGCCGTGCCCGTGTGAAGTCTCAGATTTTCCTCTTCTCTCCCCTCCTCTCTTCTTCTATTCTCTCCTCTCCTATCCTCTCCTCTCCTTTGGGTGTGAAATTAATATTTGAACGCTGTATTTGGGCCACACAGTGGTTTGTGCTAAACCTGAAGCAGGCTATGCCTCAGGGAGGCCCCTTGTGTGAACGGACAGAGTCTGGGACACAACACACTTTTTCTTCAGTTCACAGTGAAGTTTTCCTATGCTCCAAAATGGTGGAGACATGTTTTTTTGCTGGCCATTTTCTCTTGTTAGTTGTCAAACTTGTGCCTGCATTTGATCAGCATTCCCTTAAAAAACAATGGATGGATGGATAGGGCGTGATCAGGAGAGCTGTGCACTACCCTAGAGAAAAGAGGAAAAGATGTGGCCATTATGCCAGCCTCCATCCCTACTCCCTTGGCACAAGTGTAGTAACACCCCACCCCCATCCCCAACCCCACCCTTGGCTGGAAGCCCTTGTCATCTGTGTGTTCTGTGGGTGCTGTGCAGTGTTAAAAACAAGTTCTTGTTGAAGAAAAAAAAATTGTACCTTAACCAACTGGACTGTGTCAAGGGGGAATTAGAGTAATAAGAACATTCCATTTTGAAAAAAACAAAACAGTGTGTCAAAAATGGACCTTGTCAGTGTCAAAAAGAGGTAAAACTTTGTGGTGGATGTTGTTTTGCGTTTTCTTCTGAAACAAAAGGAAAACTAAAGAGACCAATCAAAAATGTTCTTCCAGAAAAAAAAGAAATAGCAGCAAAAAGCCAGCTTTTTTGAGCCTTATTGTGTGATTGAGAGAGTGAATGCAACGTGCGAAATAGCAGTGAGCAAGTGTGCTTGTTTGTTGAGTGTGTGTTTATTGAGAGAGGCAGATGATTAAATAATAACTTGTACCAATAATAATGACGGCAACTATAATTATGGAAATATTAATGCCCATTAAAATCATAATCATTTGAGAGGGCCACAAACAGGCAACAGCACAAAGAAATAGAGAGAGACAGAGAGTTAGAGGTATGCATGTGTCTGTGTGTGTGTGTGTGTGTGTGTGTGTTGAAAGACAGAGAGAGAATTTTTCCCGAACTGTCCTGTTGTTAAGTAGCCTTCACTAACTTAGTGAAAATAGGGCCCAAACTCAGTTAGGATCAGCCATCTCCCACTGTAGTCTAGTGTAAGTGTCTTTCTTTTGATTGCATCATGAATTTAACCAGTATGCAAGGACACTGCCAATGTTAAGCTGACCTCTGCCAGAACTCTCTTAGAGTCCTTTACTAAGGAACCAAAGGAGGACTTTATGTCTGTCAACAATAATTTGTCGATTGAAATCTACTGAACAGATTAGGATTATGGAAAAACATGAGGGTTTAAAAATTGACTGTCTTTGTTGTGTAACTCTGATTATCGTGTCATTTCTAACGTCTGTCTGTGGTACATGTCCAGTTTGTCTAGCTTGAGTGTGCTTGTGTGTGTTTGTGTGTGAGAGTGCGTGTGTGCGGGAATGTTTTAGCCAGTAAGTCTATTGTTGTCTCTGTAACTGTTAATTCATAGTTCTGTGTGTTTTAAACAAATTGTGTCTTAGAGGAAAGAACAGGTGAGCTGCCTGACAGATATACAGCATATTAGTTGGGTGCCTTCCTCCGCACATCATATCCAATTCAGTGTTAGAAAAAATACACAAAGCTCCCATGCTAACATGCAGCCAAATTAGATCTAGGTCACTGTAAAAGGTTAATGGAAGCTGATCTTCTACCATGCTTATGATTACCTTGCAAAATCAACCCTGGTAACTCTCAGCTATCTCCTGCCACCATCTTTGTGCAGTGCCCCACACAGCAATTGTGTGTGGGTTCCAAATGCACATTTTTGCGCTGCTTATTGTGGATCCAAAAATAGATGCAAGTATTACGATGTATAAGCTGCCATATATACACATATATACAGAAGTAAATGCAGTTGGCCCTGATACCCCAGACCCACACTCTGTCTCTCTCTACATCTGTGTGGCTTCTATGCTGACTATAAGTGAACAGAATCCAGTGTTGTCACTGAGCAAAGACACTAGCTAACGACGATGACGATGATGATGATAATGATCGTGCTCAAAGGACCATTAGTGATAGAACAATAACAATGGATTTTTCATGGTAAATCTTTCTGAAACTAATGGTATGTGTGCAAGTCGGTGTATAAAGTCTGTGTACATTTTGGTGTGTTTGTGTAAGTTTGTGTGCGAATGTGTGGGGAAGTGATAGAGTGAGCTTGTTTGTCAGCTTCTTTGTCTTATTGAAAAGGAGAAAAAGTTTCAGTTTTCCTTTTTATGTACTTTATCTTGTATAAAGTGTTTTTTGGGCAAGACAATATTTGTTGTAAAATTCTTTTGTATATGTTGCTGTTAAACGGTACTGACTACAGGGATGTCCCATCGTGTCTCAGTTTAAAGGACACTGATTACCTGGGTTTTTATTTTATTATTTGGACTTGAGGGAAGAGAAAGAAGAGGTTTAGGGCAAGTAGATGGATGGAGGAAAAAATAGATGATGTCTTCATCGCCACTGCATTCAAAGATAGACATGCAAACACCCACACACAAATACTCACAGAGACCAGAAACATACACACACACACACACACACAATAACAATAAGTGTTTTCATCTCTGAGAGCACTGTTTCCTTGGCCTGCTGTTACGGGGAAAGCACAGGGATGATATGACCACAAACCCTGACAGCTTTTTTTATGACGTCCCCACAGCCAATTCATCAGCAAACAGTTTATCATGACATCCCGATATGACGGACAAATCGATTGGTTTCTCCTCTCCTCTGGGAAGTGATCTTTGCCAAGAGAGTCAGTATCAGCCACCAATCTGTTTCAGTGATGTGGTGTCATATGTACTCACAAAAGGTGTAGCCTTCCCAACGAGATACATCATTGGTTCACCATACTAAATTATTTGTTATGGCATTGCAGGAATCATTGTAGCCCTGCCTGATATGTTTAACGCCTGAATAAGTCATAGGATATGCATTGACTTGGCATTTGTTTAGATGTTCTAGGAGACATTTCTAACTGTCATGACCTCATCATGAGAGTGGCGCAGTGATTAGCTCATGTCTGCCACTCCTGCGCTTTCCCAGCCAGACACCTGGCTGGCGACGTGTGCCCAGTGAGCGTCTCAGAACGCCACACCCTGGCACTCTCATTAGACATTCTGATTCCGATCTGCTGATGCTTCCGCTAAGTGTCAGCCACCAACACAGGGACACAGACATCAGATCTTCATCATTCTTTCAGCCATCTTACAAAGGATCTGTTCTCCTCTCAGAAGGTGTGACAACAGGAGTCTTGCCCTTAGTTATGACCGGGCACTGAACCTGAAGACAAGTTTGTGTGAGCTGCACAGTTGTTTACTGGACTATGTCCTTGTTTTGGGAGTGGGACACCACTCCCTGAAGAACTGGCATGCAGTGTTTTTTTTTCGTCCTGTTCTGAACTCACCATTGATCTTGGTGGTACAGTTAAAAGTGAGGTCTTGTTTATTGTCTTCTTGTTTGTTGTATTTGGGGTTTCATTTGTGACTACAGTCTTACACTACACTACAGCCTTGATTTTTTGTTTTCTTTCATAATGATATTCTCAGCCATGTTTTGTTTTTCAAAAAAAATAAAAAAAAGTGTTCTTGTTCCACCGTGGAGGAATGGAATGTAAACCATATGCTCTAGATCTATCAACACTAGAAAGCAAAAGCTGGTGGTGTGAAAGAGAAAGCCAGATCCTTGCCATATTACATCGGTCTGAACAGTCGATGTGTAGACTGAATCACTGGCAATTGGGCTCTGTTAAACGGCCTACTTCAAAGATCTTCTCTCCCCAACTCTCTACTTACTCCCTCGGTCTCACTTTCTTGCAATCTCATCACACATCTGTGATGTGCACAAACATATTTTGTTATTTATTAGTTTTGACAACTTATGTACAGTGTATATAGATATAAATGTATATAAAAGAGTAAAGTTACAAATGTCTCTTGTGTCGTTCATTTTACCTTGCATACTTTTATTGTGTGTGTGTGTGTGTGTGTGTGTGCACGTGCATATTCCAGCTGCACCCCATCAGTCCACTGTGCATCTTGTTGAGAGACACTCCCCTGCTAGAGCAAGTTTTACTCTGGCCTTATGCATGGATTCATTCTCATTTATTTTACAGCTGTGGTATCACAACACATTTTCCTCACTTGTCTCAAAGCATTTCAATTAGTAACATGTTTTGGAAGAAAAAGCAGAAACTGCAGCTTTTTTTCATTGTTTGTGTCATCCCATTTCAGACAGTCTGCAAGTCTGCCAGCAAGTCTGACCTATCTGAAAACCCAACTAAATAATCAACATTAACTCCACAAACATGGATCTAATCCTACCATGCCAGCCTACTTTTGCCACCCACAACAGTCAACAGACTGTCAACAACAAAAAGACTTATTATGATTCCATAGACATCCTTATCTAGAGATCTGAGATAAAGCATTTCATCCATGATTTTAGCATCAAATGACTTGAGATTTTCTGGTACATAGGAACAAGTATTCCCAAGTATTCTTTTTGAGCATGAAAGCAGACCAAGAAACACCACCTTATGTTTTTGATTATCCTTATTAAAACCTCATATGATTGATAGCTTCAAATATTGAGTGGCCTCACATATTCAAATTTGCCAATATTTTTCACCCGAACAGCACATTCTTTAAATCCTGTTT
>JAVQKI010021434.1:2500-13037 GCA_036025975.1 Nematalosa erebi
GAGTAGAGTAGCGATAGCCTGGACCCATGATGCTAACCAGCAGCGAAGGCTCCGTAGCAGACTCCTAGCACATGTGGGACATCCCAATGGTGGTCGATGCTGTTTCCTGTTTGCGGTATCTTTACTCCACTCCGCTCAGCCCCTCCCCGAGGCTCAGGCCAACCCTTTACTCTCCTTCACTGAGTGGGCTGCGGCCTCTTCGGGTCGAGCCTCCTCCTCCTCCTCCTCCTCCTCCTACTCCTCCTCCATCCCATCGGAGAGAGACGTCAGGCCTCCACGGAGAGACTCGCGTCTTCATGTCTGTGGGGCAGCAGCTGTCTGCTTGAATCCAGGCAGACCACTTCTCTCCTCAGTCCCCACTGAGCTTCGGAGCGGGCATCTGGTTTGACATGGTGCTCCACTAACGCAACACGACCTGTGCACTGACATGTTAGCATGGCTTATCCCAGCGATGTAGTTCAAATGTCACATAGATGTAATTGCACGATGTGAATGTATCAGGGGATAAAACTAACAACAACAAAATAAAACTGACTTAGGAGCACTTAAGGACTATGCTAATTAATGTAATGCCAGTGAAACAACTCATTTGTTTCCCAAAACCAAACAAATATATTTTGCTACCCTAAGTAGGTGTATGCACATCCGTTTTACTCATTCCGAGTGTTTCTACATGCACCACTGGGCCCTCATACTGTAGGTGATGCTTGTGCACAAGATGCTGATGACTGCAGGGTAAGCTTTTGGATGAGCCAAGGTGAAGTCAACAGCTGTCCTGTGTCCAGCTGTGTGTGTGTGTGTGTGTGTGTGTGTGTGTGTGTGTGTGTGTGTGTGTGTGTGTGTGCATGTGCAGCACTCACCACAATGACAGTATCAATAGAGGCCACAGGTCTTCCAAGAAAACCCAGAGTGATTGCATCAGAGGCTTGTGCTTGTCTTTCTCACCACTAGTAACTCTTTTCTAATGACTGAACATAATGGAGAACTTACAGGCAAATTAGTCTCTCTTGCAGACTAATTAGGCAACCTCTTGAACCTTTGAAGACAGTAAGTGCCTATTAAAGCATGCACAGGCCAAGACATCCGCCTGCAGAGACGCAATCAGAACAGTCAGTCTCTGAATGAATGAATACTGAGAAGGGTTGTTTTTTTTTGTTGTCTAGACAGCCTCTCTTGTTGAATCTTGTTGGGGGTTATTATTGTCCATTTGACAGACAGCTGTAATATTTTTTTGTATTTGTTCCGTTGCTGCTCCTTCAAGCAGTCGATTATCTGAATTAATAGATACCTTGCACACTATTGTACATAGCCACTTGAGCATTTTGTTATGATTCTCGGTTACGTTGAATACTTAGTGGGTTTGAGATTCTCTGGCTCCTGTCACCTTTGTGATGTATGTGTCATTCTTGATGGGTCACGTTGGAATTGCCATCTTCCACTCCATACTGTCTCACTCTGTCTGCCACGTTGATGTGGGAAACATCTGGAAAACTTGGGCTCCTTTGCAGTTTCCATCTCACATTTGTAATGGCGCTGCTGAGCTCTCAAATAGTTGGCCGGTCGTCGTTTATTGGATTCTCTTGCCTCTCCCTGTGCATAAGTCTTTATGAGCTAATGAAAAAGCTTTTGTGAGATTTGCCCCCTGTTCACCTCCAAGTTGATTTTGTCAGCAGGCCAAATTAAATATCTTTTTTTTTTTCCTAGTACATACTCAAAGCTCCTCAAATGGCTGTTTACTTTAAGTGGACAGTCTTAATAGTCTCATCCACTACTGTATTTTATTGTAAACAGCGTGCTACAGAAAGGAGTGCCGAGCTCTTCGGGCAATATGGTATTAAACAGGTATTGACTGATCCCAGACTCTTGGTCTTGGATTAGTGTGGAGCGACAGAGTGTAACATTGCCCAGGTTGTTGTTTATGGTGAAAACGGCTTTTTAGTCTCCTAAAAATTTAGGTTAGATGTAAGCTTAAGTGACATGTCAAAAACTCATTGATGTCTCTCTCTCTCTCTCTCCCTTTTTTTTCTCTCTGTCTCTCTATCTTTGCAACCCGTTCTTTGACTCTGTAGGACCCGAGGAGCAAGCACAAGTTCAAAATCCATACCTATGGAAGCCCCACGTTCTGTGACCACTGTGGATCGCTTCTGTACGGACTCATCCACCAAGGGATGAAGTGTGACAGTAAGTCTCATCAATCGAGATGCGCACTCGACACACATCCCCCAAGCCACGTGAACGTGGCAGAGCTTAGATCTAGTAGCGTCATACTGTAGCTCTACGACCACAGTTTCACAGACAATGGAGAGAAAGCAGTGGACAGAAAGGCATGGATAGAGAAAGAAATGAAGAGATGGAGGGGAATAGAAAAAAAGAAAGTGAGGAGAAAAAGAAAGTAAATCACCTCACATCTTTGCACCAATTTGCTCAAAATAAGATGTTGTGCAGATTTCTGCTGTACTGTGTGTTACACAGTAACAAACCCCACGTGAACGATGGCAACCAGACGAAACAAGCAAAGTAGACTAAAGGCAGCACGTGATGAACGGCCCATGTTCCCTTCCTGTCTTCCGCGACCCCAGATTGCCTCCGACTGTCAGCGACATCAATTAACTCATCCATTCATCACCCCCTATCAGGGCTCGGTTGCCTGGTTCTAATTATAACTCTGGGCTAATTGAAGAATTGAGGCGACAGATGTCATGCATGTCAAATTGGCCTACTAGGGCTGGTGGGGCGGTGGGATTGTTCTGTGTTGTAGCGCAGGGGCACACACACACACACACACACATACACACACACACACACACACACACACACACACACACACACACACACACACACAGACACAAGCACGCATTCACACACTCTCTCATAAGTCAGAGCAAAAGGGCCTATTGTTACTGATGAAAGCTCATGTTGTTATTGTCATTCCACCCTCCCACCTAATAACTGATTAAATTTGTTGCATGGTGAGAGAAAAATAGTATCATTTACTGTATGTTGGGGGTGTGTGTGCTGGTGTGTGTATACTGTTGTGTGTATATTTAGACTGAACTGTACTTGGACACCATGTAGCATGTTTGCATATGTATGAATAAAGTAATATGTCTAAATTTGTGTGTGTGTGTGTGTGTGTGTGTGTGTTTTCTGTCCATAGCCTGTGACATGAACGTGCACAAGCAGTGCGTGATGAATGTGCCCAGCCTGTGTGGGATGGATCACACGGAGCGGCGAGGACGCATCTACCTGAAAGTGGAGGTCAGCTTAGACAAGCTGCAGATCACAGGTAGGCAACAACAACACACACACACACACACACACACGCACACACACGCACATGCACACATGCTATGGGACCCACCCTATCCCTCTGGATTTGAAGGCCTTGTGCTTTTCTTTTCTTCCCTGGATTCTGTTCCTGACACAGAGACGGTACAGTATGTCTTTATGGTCAATGCTTGACCTCAGGAGGAGGTACAGTAAGATAGAGACTATAAGAGTGTTTGTGTCCAGCTGCAGCAGCCATCCACCAGGGATGCTCCGCTGTCCAAAGAGGATATTAAATCCCCTCTGTCCTGTCCAGCCATGCAGTAACACTAACAGAGCACAGCCTAGCTAACCAATAGGCACAGCGCAGAAACATCTACTTTTGGCCTGTTGTGTAAGGCAGGCAGAATGATTCAATTATTACAGTCGAGGTGAATTCTGGTCAGTTGAATAATCCCAATATTTTTTTCTTACTCCATTTGAGCCTCTATGGATCATGAAAATTATCCTCACTGAATGTTAAAACAGGGGCTTCATCTTTTGTCTTCTGTGTGTGTGTGTGTGTGTGTGTGTGTGTGTGTGTGTGTGTGTGTGTGTGTGCGTGCGTGCGTGCGTGCGATCTCCATCCTGTGTTTATAAATGGAAATTCCCCAGCCCTATTTTGATAACATACTGTAGCCATCTGAATCGTCACAGTTTAATTTATCATATGAGATTAAATGTAATCCACTCTTGTGGACTCAACATCCTGAAGTTATTCCTCTTTCTGAAGCTTCAGGCGAGTGTATTGGCAGCCTGTGTGCGCCTTCTAAGAAATGGCCTTTTTAATTAACAGTGAACAGATGCAGAGGCCACTGACACGATATAGATTCTGGATTGGCCCTTTCTTAAAAAATGCATGGGGTTGGTGGCCATAGAGATTTGAATTGAGGTCCAGCATGCTGCTACCAAAACCCCCTGCGGGCTCTCAATATTCCCATGGTAGGTTTAATTTGGCTGCAGCGCTGTTGACCAACGCCTTTGGTATTCCTAGCTACAGTGGAGATCGATGGGGCATCTGTTGTCTTTTTAAGGCCACGCGTGCCCTCAATGGCATTGCTACACTAATGAGTTTCAGCAGCAGCATACAGAATGTAGATTTCCTGACAGAACAGACACATCGAATACCAAACACTGTTGGGAAGAAACTGCCAATATGTCACCCGTTTGTGGATGTACAGTGGTGGCTAGTGCCTTGTTTTGGTGAGGTATGGATGGTAGTGGCCATCACAACTGTTAATGAAAATCAGCACAGCTAGAACCAATTTTTGCCATCTCTACAGCCCCAGCAGAATTAACCTGTTGTGAGTGACTTGATGTCCAGCTAAACATTTTGTTGAATGCTTTTCATTAAAACATCATGTACTTTCTACTTTTTATTTCATAACTTCAGTGACAAGGAGATGAATTTTTATCATCAGTATTCAGACTCCAACCAAGGCTATAGAATATAAATTTATGAAAGCATAAGTAAATCTGGAGGTGACCGGACCTGTTAACTCTGTGTGGTTGGTCAAATTATTGTGCACATCCCAGATAGCAGCAAGTGCAGTGAGTCCATGCTAATGAGGATGATTGACCGTCTGCTCATCAGAGGCGGCCACACCACACCACCCCACTGCTCACTGCTCCCCGCCCCCACCTCTATCTACTCCCAGTATGGATCATTCCATCAAGGCTGTTTGTTGATTCCTCACAACTCCCTGGGCTGTCTCTAGGCCAAACAGATCGATAGGCTGCACGATTGAATCCACACTCTTGGCCTCACATCCGATTTCCAAAGAATCCTGGCAGCAAGTCCAGGCAAGGCGTTCCCTCTGCGCCCATGCCTGTGTGTTAGGGGATGCCACGCCAGGCTTTTCCCCACTCGACAATGGTGGCAATGTTGAGAGCAGTGTTGGGATCAGGTGGCACCACAAGCCTGTGCCAGTAAAGAATGTTAGGTTTGGCAGTGTGAACCGTACAAAAGGCTCCATTATGTCCCTTGGCTACTCTAAGAGACGCACAACAGCTGATTTGTTTTTGGCAAAGAATTAGCAGATATTTTTATGAAGTCATTCAGGTTGCCATGAAGTCATAAGTAGATGGATGAAGAGGCCCAATAATGAAAAGAGTAATGTAAAGAGCCTCAGTTTCATGCCAGAGTAATCGATTATATTGTAAGGTATTTCATTAGTGAGAAAGTTAATTTTTTGATTTTTTTGGTGGTGGCGTGCATACTGTATGTCTGTGAGTGAGGCAGGGTTTCAGCCAGTGTTTTGGGTGAGTGTAGTAATGTTACAAATACAAACACACACACACACACACACACACACACACATCCGTGTTGGACGTAGGATTCGTTGCCTGGTGGTGTCACCACAGCTGCAGTACAAGCAACACAAACTTGTAAGGAGAATGTTTCACACTCTTGTTCCTCAACCACAATACCATAGGGATGTTTTTGAAATCAGAGCCCAACATTCCCTCAGGGCTTCTTTTAAGGGAATCCTTTGTAGATAATTGCGCGAGCCATCTTAATAGCTTTATATAGTCTGTTTTTTTTCTCTCTCCCCTTGGACCATTTGTGGGTGGTGTATTTCCTTTCAGAGAGTATCTGAGAGATACCAAAGAGCCGTATGTCTCCAGAATGAAACTAAAGTGTCGTGCAGCTACTCATGCACACTAGTGCATCCATGGAGTGCACATATATGATGGTGTTTTTTATGTTACCACGAACAACAACACCCGTGGAATAAATGTGGCGCTGCATGTTTTTTAAACATGTCTCTTTCTGCCTACAAAATGAAAGTGTCCTGTCGCCACAGTTACATTCACTGAATGCACATAATGATGGATAGCTGGATACGGGTATACATTGTCAAGGTTTTCCATTGTACATCACGATAGGCAATACATACAGCACTGAGCGTGTGTGTGTTTATGTTAAACATGTCTCCATGTGTGTGGTTTGCTGTGCATTCCTCTGTTAGACAGTGTGTTTGCACTCGAGCGCTTGAACAGCACAGGCTCCTGTGGCACAGCTTACAGAGGGAGGGTAGAAAGCAGAACTAATAAACAGAAAGAAAGAAGGAGGGAAGAAAGTGAAACTGACAGTCCTATTTTTGTCCACACACCTGGACTGGGGCTGTGGTGCGTCTGCAGTGGCAGAGGCAGCCTCTACACACACACACACACACACACACACACATGCACAGACCTCCCCTACCCACATATCTCTACCGAGTGTCCATACGTCATTGCCTCCTGATGACGTTGCCCCTGACCACCCCTGGCCCTCAATAGCACGGCAACGACAGCCGTTCTGTATATCCAATCAGTACTGTAGATCTGCCCAAATCGCCCTCAGGTCAGTGTGCTGGGCAGTCTGCACTGAAAAGGGTTAGCTGCTCGTGTGCCGTGTGTCTGTCTGTAAGGGCCAGAATCATGTTTGGGTTGGTCAAGGGCTCTGGAAACATGCAAACATCTGAGTCTGATGAATCCTGACTTCAAAGGAATAAATGAGTGATGCAGTAGAGCAGAAGGCGTGTGTATGTATGTGTTTGTGTGTGTGTGTGTGTGTGTGTGACAGAGTGTGTGAGTGTGAGTGAGAGAGGGTAATTTGTGTGTGAGGGTTTTGTATATCTCTGCATGTTTGCTGACACGCATGCACATCTGTGAGTGCACACTCATGCACACAGTTCACATTTCGTGCCCTGGCAGTCAGCGGATGCAAAAGGGATCATTACTCAAGAAACGCAATAATAGCATTTCAGCTCCCTGCTCGAGGACTGCCCACTCTACCCAGGTCACTCAAATGGCATTATTTATTAGCACTTGATGACCTCATCATCTGTTACATCACGCAGTGCTTCGGGTAGTTTACACTGTGACTCATAACCCGCTAGACTAGCCTAGCTATTGACGCAACATTGCAAAAGTGAACATGATTCCATGTTCTATGGAAACTGAATCTCAATATATTGGCTAAGCTTTTTTAAGTCCGGAACCCTCAAACACTTGAAGGACATGAATCAGCCAATCATGATGTCGCTTCATGTTACTTAATTCTTTAAGAGTTCAGGACATAAGGCTTAAGAGGAAATTTAACCTTGAGATAAAGGTTAAGTCTGAATGTACTCAATACATTTGTGGTTTTCGTGTTGGGTTCAACAGCAAAACACTTAAAAGTCTTTTGAGGGATTTGTCTTCGCGGATCGTGTTTATGGGTGGGGTACATCCTGATGGTGGGATAAGGCGTTAGGCTCTTGAATGCCTGTTAATGTCTCACTCCACTGAGACACGACTGTACATCATCACAGTATCTGACGTTGGCTACTCCCATTACAAAACTTGTTCTGCTGCTAATGCTGAGAACCTCCACTTGTCAACAGTGTACTTTAAGGGGAATGATCCAGATCTACAGTATGTCAGATGAAGCAAATGGTGTACTTTTCACCACGCCATGAAACAACTGTTGCCACATTTCTAAATGTTGATGGAACTTGGTGTCCTTATTTAATACAGTGTGTGATGTTTGGATCTAGCGAGTCTGGGGAATGGCCTAGGTGTAGTGGACTGAGAGACTCCTCTCCCCTTCCAGCTGCTGTTTTGAGGGTTTCGGGAGAAACCCAACAAGTAGAGCCTTTAGGGATGCCTGTGGGCCTGTGGTGATGCGTTTGTGGTCTACTGGGACCCACCCCACACACATACAGGTACTGTAGCATCCCAGCAAAAAAACCAATGACTGCCTGCCGACTCTTGAGAGGAAAAAGATAGCGAGACATATGCAGAGCTGTTTTACTCTCAAACCCCATCTTGCCACCCGAATCTTGAGAGAAAGAAATGTGGTTAAAGGCTCTTGACCTTTCGCACAGCATCTATTAGTGGTTGGTGCAAGCGGTGCACTTCAACTCAGAGCAGTTAGCATCCTGCAGATGTTTCTGTTGCTGTGTGGGTACAAAGGTTTAATTGCAGACTCCCCGAGCCCCAGGAACAAAGACAAACCAGAGGAGCCTATCTATCTTCGATAAGCACACTTGGGCTTGGCGGCCTAAGTATGCATTCATGTCAAGGCTTCAGCCGCATGTTGCTTAATGCCTTGGGTCCTCGAGTCAAAAAGATCTTTCAGAATAGCATTTCAGAAAGCAGCTGACTTTTTTTTCCCCTCACAACAATCTTGTAGCCATACTGTTCAAGGCCATGACTCAAGAGGAGAAGAAGCGTATTCTTGTGTTCTGTCTGTCAGCTGTCTGTCATGGGCATTGATGCAGCGTGTACTCGCAATACCTCAGTGACTACATAGGAGACAGAACATGATCAGAAAGGACAGGACATAGAGTGAACAAAGAAGGCAAATGTGAAATCTGGACTGAGACTTGTCTGGCAGAAGTGTGGAGTCCTCTCCATCTAGTTGTGGCCAGAAAGCAACTGCATGGCAATGCAGGCACAAGAAATTCACTTCTGCTTTGTGGAAAAAGCGAATGCATTTTTTCTCTATATAGATATGTACATCACTATGGATGAAGGGTGGCGCAAAACGACGTTGTCAAGAAATGTGCACCCCAGGTAGCAGAAGGGAAGCGGTTGTCAGAGTGGAGCACTGAAGCTAGTGGGAGTGGAGGGGAGTTTGGGGAAGTGATGTCATAGTAACACTGACAGAACTGAGGCAGTGGTGGGTGAGGCCTGGCTGGGAGTTTTGACGGCTCTGGCGCTACGGTGGCATGACTGCCTGAGAGCATCCACCACAAGCAGTCCTTGTTCCTCTGCTACAGACAAACAACACCCTTTGTTGTATGTGTGCATGTGTGCGTGCATTTGTGTGCATGTGTGTGTGCGTGAGTGCTTGAGCGAGTGTGTGTGCGCATGCGTATGTGTGACCATGGCATTCTTGGGGTCAGCTCCCACCACATTCCCTCCTCTACTGCAGCCTGTCTGATTTGACCTCACGTTCCCTTTCCCCAGCCTGCGCTCAGTGCATTGCACCCCGAAGAGACTAACAACTGGCCCCGCCCCACGGACAAGAAAATATTTTGTCTATTAGTATCAGTAAGCAAAAAGAAGCATGTGTATGCTTTATTTTGGCAGAAACACATACAGAGACAAAACATAAGGAAAACATTGTACTGTTGATGATGCAGTTTGATGATGCATAATGTGAATGCATTTTTTAAACTCTGTATGTGGAACTGTAGTGGATGTATTTTGGTATCTCAGCAAATTTTTTTGGCCAGCCTGGATGTGGATTGGATAAAGGGGAAAAAAAAAACTGCATCAGTGTTAATTGCACCCTGTTTCTCTGCAGAGAACATTCTAGACAGAGAATAGTGTAATTACAGCCAGAGTGAGCCTCTCCCCTGTGCACTCTCTAGCCCATGGACCCAGCGGTAAAGCATCATTTAGCTCTGCCTTTCCCCTCTCTCTCTCTCTCTCTCTCCGTATTTTTAACTGTCTTCAGGCTTGTATAATTATCTTATGCTACTTAAATACCCCTTTCTTCTGTTCACTTATGGTTGCAATTTGCTTTATTGTGTGGATTATTTTATTTGCTGCCCCTTTTTCTTTCCCCCAGACATTTTCATTCACTTAACTCCCATATTTTCTGCTCATAGATCTATTTTATAATTTGACAAAAGTTTTCTCACCTTCCTCCAAAGCTAATGTAAATTGAGGGGCTGGGTGGGGCACTGTGGCACAGTTGTTTTAGGCATCCATACCACTGATCTGAAAAGAGAACTGGGGGGCAGTTACAGTGTGTATAGAGGGAAACAGAGGGAAGCGGGATTATGGTGAAGGCTGGGGTAGAGTGGGAGTGTGTTGTGTGTACATGTAGGGGTGGGAGGGGCTTGCTGATAAGGGGAAGTGGGGTGTGGACAGTGTGCTATATATGTGAAGAATGGGCTTACTGGTGAGGCAGTGGGTGGAGGGCAGTGTACTGTAATTACTGTGATGCGGGGGGTGGGGGTGGGGGGGGGCAGTGAGCCATATATACTTCTGATGACTGCATTGTATATGTCACTGAGCAGTGCAGGTGGAACAGGCTGCATTTTAGGAGCTAGTGACACCAGACAGCAAACTGAATTGTCAAAAAACTTAGTTATATCACATGATTATAGTTTCTAGTACTTACAAAAATACATTTTGTGGCCATTATTGGTTTTATTTTTAAATTGCAGTTATATCTACAGTTACGGACCTGATATTTCAATGTCAGATTTTTTCCCCGCCTATATTCATTATGTGTTTAAGGATG
>JAVQKI010021474.1:0-11674 GCA_036025975.1 Nematalosa erebi
CCCCCCCCCCCCCCCCCCACACACACACACACACTTGAGAGTTTCTGTTTTTCTTGCTGTCTTCTCATCTCTTTCGCTGTCTGACTTACACAACCCACTCCCATCCCATCAGGGTTTAATGGCTTTTATCATGGCCTTGTGAGCCAACAACCAGCGAGGGCCATTTGTGATGGGAAGACTACGGAAGCACACAGAGACACGCAGGAAGTCGATGCCCTCTGAAGTTGGCAGTCTCCACAATGACTTGCGGCTAGAGCAAGCATTTCCAGCAGCCTCGCAGAGTGAGCTTGAAAACACACTCGGGCTGCCCGGGGTCTGCTTCCTGGGCGCTCGTCGAATCGCTGCTAACTTTGCCTCACAGTGCTCACTGACCCTGAGATGACTCCGGGCGGACCTGAACTTCTTCTATGCGCACAGTTTCTTATACAGCGTTTTGAGCAGCAGGAGAGATGGGGCTGTGATGGTCTAAGATACCCTGCTCTACCACCATCCAGTCCCAAACACATTTTGATGGGTTCAACAGTTTGAAATATATTGCCTTTTAGGCGAGGGTGCCGAGGTTGCCTTGGCTGACAATAGCAATACAAATGTACATATGCAGGCTTTTCTGCCCCTGTTCATACACTGTATGTACTAACCGGTAGGATCTTCTTGAGCCCACAACGCAGAAACTCATTACGAAGATGTATCCTGAAGTCCAGCTCATCCGGGGAGGTTACCAGGGCATTGATCAGCTGCATGCAAGCAACCTGTTGTCCAACACAAACAACACAAGGAGTGAGTCATCTCTTCAAAAGGTTTACCACATCTCTCATAGCGCAGCCAGTTTTTAAATAACCAAGTCATATCCAGAAGAAATTATACAGTTAAAAATAGGCTGCATTTATTAAATTATTTTTTGTGGAGGAAATGAAGGCTGCATTTTAAATGAGAACGGAGTGTTGCACTTCAAAGGGGGAAGAAAATAGGGTAAAATGGGGCAAGTAAAGACGAGCGAAATTAAATATCGCTGGCCAGGGGCGAGACCTCGCCAAGCCAGACTGGACAAGGGGAGATGAGAGTGATTGAACAGATGTGCATTTTTAATTGATTTATTGGATGAGGGGGAAAGGGCACTAGGACTGCTGATGGGCCTTAACAAGCAATAAGGGTGGTACTGGGAACGAAAGAAGGTGAGAGAGGGTGTGAGAGGGTGAGAGAGAGAGCGAGAGAGAGAGCGAGAGAGAGAGAGATGGGATTTTTTTATTTATTTATTTTTTTTGGTGGAATCGATGCGAAGCCTCAAAGAATCTCATGATCGATTTGTGAAAAGTGGTCTTTATAAATCTAAGCCAATATGTTTGTTTCGGCCAGCGTTTTATCGCACCACAGAGAGTTCTATCCTTGTTTCTACTGAGGAAGAGAGCTGTAGCAGGCAAACAACTAATTCCTGCCCAGAAAACATCTCTTCAGAGGACAGAACCGCAGGGATTCCCTTCGTCTTTTGGGAATAATTGCCATCTGGAGGTGCAGCCATGGTTTGTTTTTTGCTTTTTTGTTGTTGTGTTTTTTAAAAGTCTCTTGCGCTGGCAGAGGGAGAGTGGACTGGAACAGGCTTCGCATGAATCCAGCTGGGAGAAGGGAGGGCCAGCGGATTACTCTTACAGGGCTGTCTGAAAGCTAATGGCTAGTCTTTACAGTCGTGTACGCTTTGTTATAGTAGCAGGGCAGCAAACAACAAACAGAACGGCCTAAGATCTACTCCCAGGAGAAAGTGCCTATAGCTGAAAAACAAATTTAATTTTCTTGTAAAATGTATTTCTACTCTATCTGCAGTACATGAGGGTGTGAATGAATGGCGATTGTAAAAGAGCAACACACCCTGCCATAAGACACGGATACATCATCCTCGACAGAGGGACTGAGGCAGTTGGGCAGGATGGACTTGGGGGGTTGGGCGGGGGAAGGGGGTGTGGTTGCTCCTGAGTGGCCACTAAATCCACAGGCAGGTGTGCGGCATAAGAGGCCAGCCGGCACCAGCCACGGCCAAAATGTTTGGCTGTTAAGCACCGCTGCTTTCATTTCATCGCTGGTTTGGTGTGGTTGGTGGGTGGAGCGGGTGGAGCGGGTGGAGCAGCCGCAGCGGTGGACGGTGGTGACGGGGCTGCCTGTGCAACCCGACGCACAACAACGTTGCGTATCAAAACCACATTAAGTGGAGAGTTCTCTCATGTGCTTCCCCCAAAGTCTCCAGCTCCTTTGAACCTCCTGCATCAGCAACGTATTTTAATTTACTTCGCAATTAACGGCGGTTCTTTTCATTAGTGGCCCACTTCTAAAAGGAGGTGGGGTGTAGGAGAGTGGGAGGGAGAGAGGGAGGGAGGTGTGTAATCAAAAGGATTCTTGCATCGCTCCTGCCCCCTATCTGCTCCTTTTTCCAGCATCCGCTCCAAAAAGCACCTCTTCATTTTCATTTACTTTTCTCTTTTTTTTCCTCTTCTGTTCCTTTCTTCACTTCACAGAGGGTGACGATTAAAAAAAAAAAAAAAACTTTGTACATCACTAATTCATGTAACGTGTGTCTGGACCATGTATGCTCTGTCTGGTCACCCCACATGAGGGTTGTAAGGTTTAAGGTTGGGGGATGTCAGAAGGAGATGGGAGAAGTGTGTGTGTGTGTGTGTGTGTGTGTGTGTGTGTGTGTGTGTGTGTGTGTGTGTGTGTGTGTATGTGTCTGTGTACACATGTGTGTTGGTGAGGGGGGCAGGAGGAGGGGCTGGCTGTAATAAATGCAGGTGTGTTGCTGCATGGTTGCCCTTTTCCTCCAATTCCTGAGAGACCAAGCCCCAGAGAACAGAGGGAAAGAGGAAAAGAGGGAAAGAGAGAGAGAGAGAGAAAGAAAGAGAGAGGGAGAGAGACAGAGACTGTGTACAAGTTTAAGGAAGTAAAAAGCATTAGAAAAATCACTCTTTTCACTCTTTCACTCTCTGAGAGAAAAAGAAGGAAATAAGGGGATGGGAGATGAGCTGAAGAACGTGAAAAGAGAAGAGAGGTGACAAACGGAGAGCAGTAAATGAAAGTGAGGGAGAGCAGACGCACAGCTTTAATAACTGCCCATTTTATAGGCAACTGCTGCATCTTCACTACAGTGTGAGTTTGGCCAACCCTCTCCTCCCAGTCTCTGGCATTCTGTTATGCCAGGCCCATGTCAAGGACGTGCTATGCTCTTTAAAGCTCGACGAAAAGCTATTTCACAATTCAGGATTATGAATTAGCAGTGTCGGAGGCTTGGGTCATTAGTTTACAGGCTTTTTCCTGAGTATATTGAACTGGATTATGAACTCAGCATGAGAGAGCAGTAAAATGAAAGGCAATTACGTGCATGTATGTTGTTGATATCTGTCTCTTATACTTCTTATACTGTTCACTATACTGCACATATATACTTATAAAGCAATGGGATTTTAATTGCCTAAGGAAGATCGGAAATGTCATCACTGTGATATTATCCATCTGACAAGCTGTCTGGCTAAAATGTTACTGGATTTCACTATACCATCAAACAGGGTGGGTTCTTATACAGTATGAGATGGCCACAGCCAAATTAATACTCAACTGTAGCCGTGACCATCCGATCATGCACATGAGTGACACCTACAGTACTCCATTTACTATTGCAAACTATGTAAACAAACGATATTTAATTTCCATCCCACACCAACCAACCTTACAAAAATGTCATACAGTTCATACACTTCTTAAAATTGCTCATATAAACTCAGGTGTGGGACTGAAGGCCTGTTCCAGATGAGTGTATTCTTCATCAACATTCAACAGCACAAGGAAACAAACAGCTGCTACTCACGTCTCAATGATGAAACTACACTGTTTAGAGATGTCAGTAACAACACCTTTACCATGAGCTCAGACAGAAAAATATATAATTAGGTGAACCTCAGGTCAATTGAGGAATGTCAGCCATAACAATATCCTTTCTGTTCATTTTGATGGCTAGGTCTACTTTACTGGCACTCAACCTGCAATTATCAGTAATCAGGCAAGTCTTGCTTCAATAATGTTCTGTCACTCAACCACACAATCATCTAAAGGGGCAAAGGCAATATAATCATACAGCCTGCAAGACCAGGCTTTCTGTGGTGGTTATATCAACACTCTCTGACTGCAACAAAATACAGAGAAAATGAGAGTGATTTGAAACTGATTTAGAAACATGACAACAAATACAGGGCAATCTCTGGGGCGTCTAAGGCATGTCAACTGCCTCTGTGCCTCACACTCCATTAAAGCTAATAAGAGTAGCTTGAATTAGCTTGCATTTATATACAGTAGTTAATGCTGACTTAGGTCTGTGCATATGTGCCAATGCATAGTTTTATTGCAGTATCATAAACATGCAACACAACTGTTATGTAATGACTGGTTAATAGAGGATAGAGGACTCTAATGCACTGAAATGATTGCTCTGGGATGAACCGTAAAGTACCGACCACCCTTGAGTAGCCTTGAGAGGATGCACTTTTCTCTTCTGCGCACAGGGATTGCATCAGAAATTCTGTGACCATTTCACAGTAAACATCTGATTAAGCTGCATTTTGCTTTGTTTAACTATTTCTAAAAACCTACAAAAGTGGGTAAGCAATACATTTAATCTCTTACATACATGAAGTATCACAGCAATTCACAAACTGAGGTCTGTTTCAGCACTCAAATGTCAACTGTATATGTTGCGTAACAAATTACATTTGCCAAACAACATGATCCGATTCATGGTGACCTGTAAGCACACATTCCTTGCATGATAGCATTTACAGAATCAGCAGATGAGTCTGAAATATGGATATGCAGTATCCTTTCACATCCAGCACAGCTTGAGTAGTTAAGCTGAGCATATGGACATAAAGGCCATCACATGAGTCACTGTCAGGCCAGCTGATGTCTCTCGACAGAGAGAGGAAGTATAACAGGCTTATTATAAGTGTGGTGGAATATACTACAGTATAAAAATGCTTCAAGCATTCAGAGATGTAGATTTTCCACCCCAACAACCAAGAGAACTAGTTAAACTAGAGAGACCTTTAAATAGCTCTATCTCACATTTAGAAAATCTGCCATGACATATGAGAAATCAATCAGATCATTTGGGCAGCAGATACAAAGTATGTCAAGTCAGAACTATACAATACAACGCCATTAAGATGTTCCCCCTGAGAATACAGTCTGAATGTAATGAAATACAAAGCATTATGGACTCTTAAACTTACTCAACTCTAAAGCAACACCATGAGAAAAGGACCCATAGTTTCTACATAGCATCCACTGAGTGAAACACAGCATGACTCCTGCATACTGCAGCGCATGTTCTCAGGCACAACTGGCCCTGCACTTGAATGGAACTTGGGGTGATTAATGACTACTGGTCTAATCATGGCCCTAGGCCCAACCTTAATTAAAAAACAAAGTTTTCTTTTTATTATTCCCGATGAGCTGAACGACTATAATGCCCTTCTTCCGGCTGATGTCTTTAGCCATACTCATTCCACTAACTAATGTGTTTCTCTGTAAAGTAACATGAGAAATCCTGTACCCATTCCCACCCAAACATTTCAGAAGAACTCAACAATTAACCCAACATGCAGGGCATCTCTGATCTGTAAGTGCTGAAAAACTGTGCATCATTCCAAAACATAGTAGCAGGTGTACAGTAGGTGGTAGTGTAGAAGTGTACTGTAAATACTTCACACTGGGAAGTAGGATATATTCACATCAGAAGTG
This sequence comes from Nematalosa erebi, assembly GCA_036025975.1. NCBI lineage: Eukaryota > Metazoa > Chordata > Actinopteri > Clupeiformes > Clupeidae > Nematalosa > Nematalosa erebi. Next base: position 5,773 of record JAVQKI010021474.1, read on the forward strand.
AAGGACAAGGCCAATCCTAAATTCATTCAATAGTTTTTCATTTTGTAGTGCACAACTATTTCACCTGCTCACATCTTCATCAGCTTCTCAAAACACACATGAGGGAAATAAAGTTGTGAAGAGAGTAAGAAAATAAGCAAACACTGGGCTGGCAAATACTGCAGTCACTTTGGGATAAAACAGCACATTAAACCCTCCCTCCAAATACATTCCATAACAATGTAAATATCAGTTCCTGTACCTGTGACAACATGAAGGCATGTAGGCTATGCTAGAATAACAGACATTAATAGTTGTAACATGCAGCACGGGTCTTAGCTTAATCCCTTAAAATGTTAATTTAAAAGCAGATAGACTTCAAGGCACTATCATAGCATAAGTCACTTAGTTTTAAGAATGTACAATGGTTTCAACTGGGTGATAATTATAGGAGGTGGGTGCAAAGGGAAATGATCCATCTTCTTAAGTAAATATACCTGCTTAATCCAGTGTGGTGCCCCATAGGGGCTAAAGCAAATTTTCTTGGCCTTAAACACCTAAAGATCTTAGAGTAAGGACTAAAATTAGCTCATGACATTACTGTACAATCCTGGACTCCCCATAATTCCTCACTGCCATCCAGGCAACAGAGTAAATTTGTTGCTCTTCTACAAGTCATATGCCTTTCTACAGTACATACATAGTCATGCACACACTAGCACAAAAAAAAAGACCTACTGAATGTAGAATGTATGATTTAATGGCTTAATGGTGCAAATAGTGAAATGATTTTAAGTGTGTGGCCATAAAATGATATTTAACAACAAAGCAAAATTTTTACAGGACAATTGCTCTCATATCTAGATTCACTTTACATTTCTTTAGCTGATCAGTTTGACCAGCTACTGTCAGAAAATAAAATGTCCATTTGACTGGTTTGGTGCAACACCTTAGTCTCTTGCAATTTATTTCCTTTTGAATATTCACAGAACAGAAAAGGAAAATTTCACAATATAACACTGACCTACTGATCAGGGGACAGCGCATTGAGGACAGCTTTGAGGACACAACCTATGTTCAACTTGCCAGATCATGCTACTACTCAAATTACTAACGTTCTTGAAACCAGGGGAAATACAAAAAATTTTATGCTGAGCACAAACAAATAGTATAAACACACCAATAACAAAAAATATAGCAGACTGTCCTGGAAAATGCATAACTTTTCCGGATCACCAAAGACTTTTACAGAGCTTCATTTTACATAACCATCAAGAACTAAAAAAGGCCATCAAAATAAGCAAGAGAGAAAAATGTAGTCTTACCTGCATGCCCATCACCTGTTGGGAACAAAAGAGCACATAGTTACTCACAGTAATTGAAAGGCGAAAGACGGAAGAAGAATTAACTTGCTCAGAAGTGGACATATTAATTAATGAATTAGCATTAATTCTTAATTATATTTGTGCTTAAAGGAGAAATCTGGTGTGATTCAATCCATGACTTTGCTGTTTGAGGTCACCGAGTGCTGTAGGAAAAAGAATGAAATCATGTTATACAACAAACTGTAGACAGAAAAGCAGACCGGCAGCTAACTTTATCTGAATGAGGCATAGAAAAATGAAACTAAAAGTGGGTTTCTGTTCCCTATTCAGTTTGTGCTACAGTAGCTGCCGGTTTTCCTACCAACAGCACTTGGTGACCTTGAACAACAGAGCTATGGATTGATTCAAAGTGGATTTCTGCTCTTAAGAACTATAATAGAACCTCAAATTTATAAGCACACTTAAATCAGCAAGCTGTTTGCAATCCAAATGCAACTTGCAAGCTTGCAATCCAATCTAATGAACTTGAGTCTTTTGGTTTTATTTGTGGGACAGAAACCAAATGAAACTCTACAGAGAACACAGTGGTACTGAGAGTTTTCTCAATGTGCCTAAAATCATTGCCACATGAGGTCCTTTGTTTTGTATTGTCAAGGAAAGAATTGCCTTATTCCTTTCATCATACAGTCCATGTACATGGCACTGAGTACTGTTACTAATTTCACTGAAGATATTAGATGGGAGGCTGCAGCTGTGCATTGTAGCACACTTCGACATGGGGAAAGCCAATTAGCACCATTGGCTTCCTTCACTCACTATTCAGTACACAGGGCGGATAACCCACAAGCCCCAGGTTTGAGTCCAATCTAAAGTAATCTCTCAAACTCACTCATCCCATCATCCATCTCCTTCTCCCACCTCTCTCCTGTCCACTCCTCTATGAAGCGCCAAAATAATCTTTCACAAAATAAATCTTCAACATGATTAGTGTCTGTTGGAAGTTCAGTAGATCTTGTCATAATGAACTAATTCCAGAAACTCTTCACTTCACTCATCTTCTCATCTTGTCGTGATGATACACTGAGAGACTCTAATGTAATATTTCAACAGTTCCGTTCTGAGGACCGACTGCCATGGATCACCATATAACACACCTTTGGTTGAATTACTGTTGTTATACCCCTGTTCCACGGTCCCTATATGTGTGACCAACTTAGCAAAAGTATTCCTCCTAAAACTTTTTAAATAATTTTCACACATCATAAACCGCAGAGACTACCATAAGTCCCTGTTAGATTAAAGTTTTATGAACAGTTCTAGTATTGACCAGATGCATAATATTCTCAGGATTTCACTCTTTAGAAAAAGGATATTATATTGTTTGCAGCCATAAATATGCTATGTAACAGTATATCATGTTCTGCCAAGGGGCACAATGTCAAGGACAGGAGAAGAAATTAAGTTGGCAGGTTAGTAAAAATATCGGATCATATTTCACTACCTCTTGGTTTCCAGTGAGGAAAAATCTTTAAACACTTTTAAACATGCTTTAAATGCAATATAATGGAACGACAGACAAACATACTTTCTCTACCAAATAACAGCCTCTAGCTTTAGAAACACAGGCATGTGATTAGAAGGGGCATCTACAGTATATATACTGTATGGACTCAATGATACAAAAAACTCCATATCCAAGAAGCAATTAGGTGTCCGAGCTTTAGCAAGACATCTTCTTCTGAGCCAAGACAGTGAATGTGAACACTCCTCTTGTAAAGCCTTCCTTATTTGTTCCAGCAATTTACTAAACCAGGTGATTGTAATTAGCACAGCTCACAGATTTCAATATCAGTTGAAAAGTGAAACAGCCATGGTACCTAGAATTTGCCACCAGAAGCTGTTTTATTTTTGTAACAGTAGCAGCTAAGCAAGTGGGCAACAGGGAAGACGCAGTGAAACCCACTTGAATAAGATCATATTTTATGGGTAGTTGGGTAGGCTGCTGCTGTGGTATTCTTTGGCACCTCCCCAAAAGCCTGGTAAATTATGATGGCATCTGCTAAAATCTACACCGGGCAGTGGTAATATCGCTGCCTGACAATCCTGGGTCAATATAGTTAAATTCCGAAACCCTGAAACATATATGTTGTTTGGAATTGAGTAAACAATTGCACCTTTGTTTAATAGAGGAATTTGGGTAGGCTATGTACTTCTGAAAGAGTTCAGAGTGCCAGTTTAAGTTCAATTTGTACATCCCTTTAAAGCATAGATCAAGATTAGCATAGGTCATTGAATCAGATTAGACCATTAGCATCTCGCCTATTAGCATCTTCCTCAAAAGTGATTAAGTTGCAAAGTGTGCTAAGACCAAAGGAAAATGAAACGTGGCGGTATTCTAGGCTGATATGATATGGAACTATACTCTCATTCTGACATCTTAATCAAGACAATTTGCTATCACATCTGAAAGTCAAGTATCAGAATTCTTAGTCACTTTTGAGCAAGATGCCAATAGGCGAGGTGCTAATGGTCCAATCTGATTCAATGACCTATGCTAGGCTGGAGCAAACAGTGTTAACGTAAGACTCAGAGGACAGCTGGGTGAACAAGAGTAAGGTGAAACTCAATTGTTTAACTAGAGGGGAGATGGAAAATGAGAGTATTTTCCCAAATGGTGGCATATCCCTTTCAAAGTGGAAGTGAATGAAAGGTCTTCAGAGTTGGAGATAATCAAAAACAGGCTTTCACCTTTTACACTATGGAGGTGGATTAACACAATTTGTTTCAAATTCTGAGGCACCCCACTCTGTCTCATCTCTGCAAAGATCACTGGAATCATTGGTCTGATTGTAGGCCTGTCCAATGCGTACAGAGGCATGTTGATTTTGCCTCAAGAAATTGGGGAAAACAGTGGGAAAGTAGCCAGACCAAACTCAATCTCAGATTGAGGCAGCCTCAGTGAAAACCAGGCTACTCTAGGCCCATTCTCAATCTCACTTGAGACTACTGAAACTGTCTGCTTTGGTGTGAGCTGGGCTAGTTCAGGGGAATAGTCATGACCAAAGCTAAAGCTTGTTTACCATTACGTTTTTTTTCGTCAATGGAAAATTTACCAAGATTTCTTTCTCCCCCTACTAGAGCGTCTCATGTTCAGGTGAATCAGACAATCAGTGATATTACATAGGGTGTGGTGTGTACAGGGAAAAGCAATTCTTTGTAAAAGAAAGCAAACTTTCATATTATGCCAGCATGGGACTGTTGTTTCAGCAGAGAGTAAAAAACGCTGCATTGTACTGCAGTATCAAAAGTCATCTTGCAGTAATACTATAGTATTACTGCAGTAGTAGGCTACTGAAATGCACACACAAACACAAAAAAATGGCATTCATACAAAACACTGCAAAAATATTCCACTTTAGGTTATTGCATATTGCAGTACTTTGAACACCAAAATAGTGCAGCACTACAGTTTACTTCAGACAAAAATGCAGTTTCTTTGTTGTTACACATCTGCAGGTTTTTTTTATCAGGACAGTTTAAAAGTACAGCTGCAGAAAGCAAAAGTCCTACCATGTCCCACTTGTGATTTTTAACACAGGTGATTTCTCTAACGAGCTGAACCATCTGGCTGAGAAGTTGTATTACAAAAATTAGAACAAACTGATTTAATGAATAGTTGAAAAAAAATGTACTGCAGTACATTTACTTCCTGAAGCTTGACTTTCAAACCTCTGAGTTCCAGTCCCTCTTGACTAGAGTGATATCACCAGCCAATACAACTCTGATCTATTTAGGAGATTTTATACAGGCTTTTCCAAATGCAGTGTGCACATTTGGGCAGCCACATTTAAATCAAACAGAGGTAATTGCAAAGAATGTAGAGTCACTACATAGAAAATAGAAATGGAAAAAAAATCATATCAATAAATGGGAAAAAATCTATTAAAGAGAGAAAAGAAACCTCCACTGCTTCTTATTAGAATCATATAATGCACTTGGTATTACTACAAACACACACACACACACACACACACACACATAAACACACACACCAAACACACAGAGACACAAACACACTGTGGATGATTAGGTGCTATTCAGCTGTTTATATTCTGTGTGGTTGCAAATGATAAGCATAATTTGACACAATCATTACAATCATTCACTGCCCATACATTTACAGCACTGCCGTACAATATGCGCAACATTCCACACTCATAACACACAACACGCATCCACCAAAATTTAGTAACTCCTTACACTAAATTGGACTTTTTTTTCCTTACAAAGTAACTATGCTAATAAACTAACCATTTATCTGTGCGAGTAAATCATTCACCAAGTTGGATCAACACACCTAAGGTATGTGTGGACATTCAAGGACATTCAAATAATGATCAATGATCAAGAGGTCGGGTGGAGGCTATAAAACTGGCATGATGCTGTAATAATTAAAATGAATAATTGTAAGATGGGTTTATCATAGCACTAATTGTGAAGTGGTGGAAATAACTGTGAGCGTTGGTCATTAAGAATACATACAAATGCATTGATGTTACAGTGCAGTCATGCCATTAGTTTCGATAAAACATCATGCA
>JAVQKI010021519.1:0-15490 GCA_036025975.1 Nematalosa erebi
AGATGCAATGTTCCAATCTCACAGGGTTAACACCACAAGCAGAATGGTACAAATGACAGGGACAAAGCAAAATGAACCAATGGAGGAACCAAAAAAGGCAGTTTTGGCATGGGGATGGGGATGGGGATAGGGGTGGGGGTGGGAGGAGTGATGGAATCTCTAGAGGATGATGCTTGGGGCTGGGGGGCTAGGCCCAATATCGGTATGAGGGGTTACCTATGGCAGCATGGTTGTCAAGACTGTTACTATGAGACACTTGCTGTGGGAAAGGGTTGATTACTATGGATATGCGTTTGGATTACAATGACAGGTTAGACTACTTAGCATTAACCTTATGCTGATAGTCACAGAAATAATAAATAGCAGCGAGCAAACAAAGCTGGAGATGTTACTCTTCGCCTCAGGATAGGCTGAGCACAGAAGAGGTCAAAGCGACGGGGGAGAGGGGACGGGCCAGGACTGCACAGCACCCGTAGTCCAACGAGTGGCGACACGACAGCAGATGCCCACCAATGCCCAAACAGGTCGAAAAACTCAAATATTTTTGGGAGCTAAGAAAGAACGTGCGGATACTTTTCTTCCTCTGGCAACTTAAGCATTCCCCCATGACTATCTGATCACACTGCCTGGTTACACCTCCCAGCCTCTGAGACTAGCAGCAGCTTGGAGAGGTCTAGGCCTCACCAGAGACGGGGAAAAGGCCAGCGCCACGGCAGTGTTGCATCTCCATGGCAACGGTGTTTACATCATGCCAACATAAGTTCAACTTGGGTTCAATATTATGATCATCATATAGTCATATTAAGGACACAGTGGGATGTTGAATCATATGGTGTGTGAGAACAGGGAAGAGCGAGACAGCAGGGGACAGAGAGAAAGAGAGAGTGGGTGAGAGAGAGAGTGAGAGAGAAAGAGGGGGGGACATGTATACCAAAATATACTGAGATCATGTAAATAATAGAACAGAAGTGATCAAATCAATTCAATCTAAAAGAGGAGGAAACAGAATGGGACAAACCAAGGAGACACACAAACCCAGCAGTAGATTTCAAACACTGAAAACAACTCAACCAAAGGCGCCAATGGGACACAGAAGGCATGCACTGCAATATGGCTCCAGCATAGGGCGGCTACACCATGGTCTTAACCGCTACAGCAGACCATGGTGTGTATATGTGTGTGTGTGTGTGTGTGTGTGTGTGTGTGTGTGTCTGCGTGTGCGTACCTCTTGGGCCTTTCATTCAAGCTGGTGCTCCGAGCTCGAAAGCTGCTTTGCTCATGGGTGTCATCAAAGGGTAGCAGCGCATTAGAGCGCAAACCCTACGATACAAACACACACCATTTAGCCGTCTGGACTAAAGGGCCATCATGCGCCTCTGTGCACACTGTGAGAAACACCTGGACCTTGGAGGCCTCCCACCGCTGTCAACATTAGCGGACACATCCACGCGAGTTAAAGCATCTGCTCAAACTAGACAGCCATGCACACAGGGCCGTCCTCTCACCTTGGTGATGTACTGCACAAAGTCTTTTCTGAAGGGCAGACGGCAGCGGATGAACCACATGGCGATCACATGATGGGCCAGGGACACTATATACTGATTGAATCTGGGGACACACACAACGACAGATTAGAATCTCTCGTCATTTACATATAGAGTGAATGTCATTGTCACATGTCATAACATAGTGTGCCATTTTGTACTGTGTTCCTATAACGCCCAGTAGTAAGGTGTCACAAGTGTATTATATTAAAAATTTGTGGAACACACCAAATTAAATAACTGCCAACTTGTATACTGGAAGTAAGACTGTTATCTAAGCTTTGGCAACAGTCAAACTCTGAAAAACTCAAGCAACTCTGAATTGAACTGAAATTGAATTGATATCTAGAAAGCTCTTGCCATAATTGTGTACCCTAATGGCAGTGCAACGGTGTTGCGTATAATGGATGTGAAGTAGTGCCCAACTGTTCCCACTCACTTGAAAGGGTTGGTGTAAGGCAGAGAGATGGCAAAGACGCTGACATACTGCTCCGCCACAAAGTTGCCATAGAGGTGAGGGAGCCGCACCAGAGCTGACAAGAGAAGAGGAGAGCAGAGGAGAGAATCATTAGTCACCTGCAGCACCTTCTAACTACAGAGCCACATCAAGACTCAGAAGATTGTCCCGGCTTCAATTAGATAAGGGAAACGTCAGCCTGGGTCACTTTGAAGAGCTGCATGGCCTGAGGTGGCCACAGGGATACTAACTAAGACTCCCTTCAGAGGAAAGACACTGAGCGTGCAGAAATCATTGATGACTACAAAGCTTTGTTCACCAGGGGCTTGGAATAATCCTACTTTCGACTGGCTGAGGTAAATTAAGCTCGACATGAAAAGAGGATACATTTCAGCTGGCTTTGTGACAACACAGAACAGAAATCACCGGGCAATCACTGATCTGGATCTTCTGACTTGAATTAACAATGTAGAAAATTCTAGACCAATGTGTCTGGGGACGAGGGAGAGAGGCGAGTGACGAGCGCGACTCACTGGATAAAAACTCCAGCATGGGCGATGCCATGGCAACAGTGGCCGAGATGTGTGTGAGCTTGACGATGAGCGCAGGCAGCAGTTTGATCATGATGTCGGGCATCTCCACCGTGCACATGGTGAGGGCCACCACACACTGCTTGGCACAGCGACAGATGAGGCCTGTCTCCAGACACTGCACCAGCTCCCTCTGAAGGGAAGAGATGGGGTGAGAGAAAGGCCAGGAGAGAGAGAAAGAGAGAGCGAGAGAGCGAGAGAGAACAGCATGAAAGAAGAGAACAGAGTAAAAGGAAGGAGAGCAAAAAGCAAATGTGAGAAAAATGCAACAGACAGTGAAATGCCACTTCAATGACAAGGAGACAGTCTATTGGGGATTTCCCACTGGGACTTTTGAATGCGCCGATCTGGGTCGTGCTACGCTAATAGAGTTTCTACTAGAAGGTGAAAGTGCAAAACTCTGCCACAAACAACTACAGTTCAGTGAAAAGTTCAAATGATAAATCAATACAGCAACAGAATAAAGCATTAGGAAGGCTTCCCATCATCTTACATTCTGCATCTGCATTCATTTGATTATCCAGAATCCTCATGTCCACCCTAAGCTCTGAACCCTCTATGCCAATGACTGAGGGCGTGCATTGAGATTTGACCAGTGTAATTTACACACTACTCTTGTAGTAACTACATGCTGATAATACAGTATTGGCACTGAATGTCTGTAAACTGTATGAGTGGTGTGTTTGATGTCTGGAGGTCTATGGGCACCTGTCTGGACTGCTCCAGGTAGTTGTGGTAGGAAGTGAGGGCGGTAAGCACGGGCACCACCGCTAGCTGGACATCGGTGCGTGCAAACCCATCTGGGGCTTTCTTCAAACGCTCCGCAATCATGCGATCTGTCACCTAAAGAACATACACAAACACATTAAGTCAGTGAGTCAGACAATACCTGGAGCCAAAGGAGGACCCTGGCTTTGGGAGATAAGCTGCTTTGTCTGGGAGTGGTACTGTGTAAGAGTGAGTGAGACTCCTATGCTAGCAGTAGTACTGTGTGACAGTGAGTCTCCTACAGTATGCTAGCAGTAGTACTGTGTGACAGTGAGTCTCCTATGCTAGCAGTGGTACTGTGTGAGAGTGAGTGAGTGAGTCTCCTATGCTAGCAGTGGTACTATGAATGAGTGAGTCTCCTATGCTAGCAGTGGTACTGTGTGACATTGAGTGAGTGAGTCTCTTATGCTAGCCGTGCCGCTGTGTAATAGTGAGTGAGTCTCTTATGCTAGCTGTGCCGCTGTGTAATAGTGAGTGAGTCTCTTATGCTAGCAGTGCCGCTGTGTAATAGTGAGTGAGTCTCTTATGCTAGCTGTGCCGCTGTGTAATAGTGAGTGAGACTCCAATGCTAGCAGTGCCGCTGTGTAATAGTGAGTGAGACTCCTATGCTAGCAGTGGTACTGTGTAATGCTAGGCTGCTCCTCACCATGGCGCAGAGGATGGAGCAGAGCTGGTCAATGCTGCAGGGAGAGGTGAGCAGGAGCACCTTATACTGCAGCGTCAACGGTAGCTTATCCAGCACCAACTTCAGCACTTTCCAGTCCATTTCCTAAGCAACACACAAGAACATGAATTTTATCCACAAGAAGAGATCATAATGGTTGACACGGAACACCATTGCCTTAGCTCAGTCGACAAATGACCTTGTTGAAAAGCTATCTGTGGATCAGGGGAGCTCTGTAGCAGTGGACTAGTGGGTATATGCGATGTGTTTACCGTTTTGAGGCACTGCAGGATAACACTAAAGGCCAGACTGTAGGGTAGGTAGGCAGTGCGGATGGAGGCAGGAGGTCCAGCAGGAACAGGGCTGCCAGCGGGGGGCGACACTGACCCTGCAGGCTTCTTCTCATTCACCCTCTTCTCTGGTTCACTAGAACACACGCACACACACACACAGAGAGAGTTAAAACTAATCCTGACAATAAACACAGTAACTGAATAGGGTCCTGAATCTCACGGTCAGTTTCATTTTCTCCGTCCAGCTAGCCTTAGCAGCGGGTTTACCAAATGATCTCCTTCTTCCAACCAACAGCACTTTGTTTGTTTGTTTGTTTTGATTTATTGACATTTTAGCGTCTATGGCCATCTCAAAGCAGATAGAAATAAATATTACACAATTTTAATAATCAACCAAATAGATACTTCACATCAGTTTGGGCAGAACAAGATAACGACAGCACTCAGAGACCTTGAATGACAGGGCTTTGGGTTAATCTACTCTGGTATATCATTTTAGTTTAACCATAATTTAATGTGAAGCGACATAAAACCATTTTATTGAGCGTCATTTCACTGAGTCCCTGCTTAGCATTAAGTGTTTTTTTCCCCATTTTAAGTAGCCAGGATATTAAGTAGTAATGGGTGCAGTAATAATGACACAACTGCAAATGGATGTCATTATCAGAGATTATCAGAGAATGCCGTCAATGCCCTCAAGCCTATCAAACGTGGTTACTGCCTGGGTCCCTGGGTTAGTATGTATTTCAAGCAGCTAAGCGTTTTAACAGCAATTAATGGCACAACCCGCAAATATAGTTTATGTTACAGAGGTCTTATCAGAGGTTCACTCAATGATCCCCTTGCAGACGTCTGCGTGTGTTCCTGGGTTGATGTGGTACATACCCCATATCACAGTAACAATACGGGCTGAAGCGCAGCATCCCATCTTTATTAGGGACACCCAGCCGATGAAGTGAGTCAGCGCGCATCAGCAGTAAGAAGTCAAACACCTGAGAGAGAGAGAGAGAAAAGAGAGAGAGAAAAAGAGAGAGGGATCATTTCTCCTTCTCCCAGACTGCTGACAGTTGGAGGGGGCTGTGTGATGTGTGAGTGGAGGGACGAAGGCTGCTTACCTGTCGGCGGATACTGCTGGCGATGGCTGAGGTGTACTTGTGTTTGTAGTGCAGCTGCAGGTGGCTAATGAGCAGCTCGTACACACGACTGGCATGGCTGACAGGCAAGCTGTACATCTTACTCTGGACAAGACAAGCATTACACACTTACCACTGCACTGCTGATTCTGGAACAGTGCATGTTAGCTTTGTATACTGTATGCTTATTTCCATTTGAAAAGACAGTAAACAGATGTTCAGGCCTGTGGGTATCAGTAAGTAATGTATTTGTCCTGTTTTAGTGTACATGTTTATTTGTGTACCTGTAAGATTTCCAGAAGGCCCAGGATGGCCGTCTTCACATCCTCCATAGGTGACTCAGCATTGAGGTCTCTCTCGCCGTCCAAAGACCCAGAGATCAGTGGGCGACTGGCCACCTGCCAACAAACACACTCCATGACACCTGGGGACACTCACAGAGGCATTGCCATGTGCGCATGAACCGTGAAACACGTACTGTATACCAGCTCTCTGGTTAATGGCCCATTTGACATGATGACCACACAGGTCTGTGCTGGACTAATACTATTTATGTCAAATAATGAAACCCAAAGTCAAGACCACATAAAAAAGCCTGGAAACTCCAACCTCGTTTTTTTCCCCCTAAGAAAATGTGTTGAAATAAAAGAAAATGATTGGCCTTTTCACTTGAACCGGCACTGTGTCTGCATGAATATCTCCGTTCATCTCCATCCGTAAAGCCAAGCATCTCTAGTTCTGCTGAGTGATGGGCGCCTCTCCTACCCTCTCAATGATGTCCAGCAGGCTGTTGAAATGGTGAGTGCTGCAGCCTTCAGCCAGGTCCACCAGCAGCTGGGTGGCCTGTTTCCTGACCAGCAGGTCCTTGTCCTCGGCTATCTGCCCCAGCTGAGGGATCACCACCACCTCGATCAGCTCCTCCTGGAAAACACACCCAGAGGGAGAGAGTGAAGCACCGCGCAGATAGCTTAAAGGAGAAGTCCGGAGTGAATCAATCCATAGCCCTGTTGTTCCATGTCACTGAGTGCTGTCAACATAGAGCACTAAATACTGAAGAGGCAGCTAACACTGAATGAGGCACAGACACTCCCTTTCAGTTTCATGTTCCTATGCCCCATTCACTTAATGACGACTGCCGGCTCGCTATTCGGTCTATGTTGTGTCAGATTCTCGCCTTCTTTTTCCTACTGATGGCACTCAAAGACCTCATCCAACAGGGCTAGGAGTTGAATCTCACCGGATATCTCCTTTAAGTCCAAAACATTGGTAAAGGAACAGCACAAGCACATCAGTAGCATCCTAACCTCATACAGCTGGCGATTTGTGCTGAGGACAAAGGAGAGGATGTGGAGGACTTTAATCCGGATTATACTCCGAGTCTCAATCCTGCCAGAGAAGGAGGAAATCATTACTGTACTGCATGTCTTAGCCAGCTGAAGAAAGGAAGAAGAAATATAAATAAACAAATAAATAAACACAACACATGGGAGTTTGTGAGACTCACTTGAAGAATTTCTCCATGAGTCGATGTAGACTCTGGATCCAGCCATCTTTGGCGGGTTGGATGGATTGAGCCCGATAGGAGATGAGGATTAGCACTGAGGCGTGCTGCCAGTGCAAATGTTGACACACACATTAGTCTCCATTCACTCTGCTCACTAACATACACACGCATGCAACAGTGGGACACAGTCATTTTCTATGTGTAAGACACACCACATGTAAACAGGACAGTGTTTTATGCCAACTACATAAACACAAATAAATATGTGTATTGATTGCACCTGTGCATTATTCACACCCATGTTTAACCAGCATTTTATTCAATATTACTGATCCTAAATCAGAATCAGATCACGATGTAATGAGAATGTAAACTGAATAGAAGCGATGCATTGCCATGTGTAGGCCTTCCCCATGTAGTACAGCCCTCACTGAGGAGAGGCTGGGAGAGCGGCAGTCCTGGTGCAGGAGAGAGGGAGCACAGCAGATAGGGAGAGGGGGAGCGCGGAGAGAGAGACGAGGGGAGTGGTGGAGAGAGGAGGAGAGGAGGAGGAGAGGGAGGTGGTGCACTCACAGGGCGTTTATCAGAACACTTCTCCACCAGACTGAAGAACTTGTCACAGGAGCCGTGGTAGGCATTCTGCTCATACAGCTCCTCCACTGTGCTCAGGAGCTCATACACGATTCCCTTCAGCTCCGGACTGCCTATTGTCTGGGAACAGAAACAATGGGACGCAGTTAAGAGAGGCTTACGGCCATGTGTGTGTGTGTGTGTGTCAGTAAAAACCTTAAGCATGTGCAGGTGGCAGTACTTACTTGGATTTGCTGGAGAAGTCTTTCAATGATGCCCAGCAGTATATCCCAGGTCACCACCTGCAGCTCCTTGCCATACTTCTTTATCAGCCGCGTGATTGACAGCACAATCTCATATGACACCAGTTCATTGGCACAGGTCATGGCCTAAGGGGGGAAATAATGTTTTAATGGGGTTTTAAAACTGACATGCCATGTGACATTACTAAGCCTCATCTCTCAGTTTCAAAGTGTGTTGCCTGACTATGCAAACACTCTCTCCACACACACACTCACTGAGTGAGAGTTCACCCACGGCGGACTGGCTCACCTTAAAGAAAGACGGCAGCACCAGAGTGGGGGTGTTCTTGAGCGCGGGGAGTCGGTGTGCACCCCAGAGGGCCATGCCAACAAAGAACACAGCCCCGCGCAACAGAGCAGCATCCTCAGTGTAGACCCTGGCAAACACACACACACACACACACACACACACACACACATACAGACAGACATGCTTACATTTCACAGACACACACAAACAAATACACATGCACACACATGCCTACAGTATGCTTCAACTTCAAAGAATCTAATCAAAGCCAGTCAAGTACGCACCTCTCCTCCATAATGTGACACATGGTGTAGATGGCACTGTGACCCAAGTGAGTTCCCAGCACTTTCCGCATCAGCTGAAAAGCCAGCAGAAAATTGTCAAAGTTTCTAACTTGAGTTTTTTAATGTAAATATGTATGAGTGTGTCTGTATTTATTTATGTGTTTGTTGCTTTCCATGCACAGGATGCAACACCACACTCTCTCTGAAAGAGGAAGAGACAGACGGAGACAGAAATCAACTGCCCCTCCTCCTGAGAAATGTGCAAAGCACCTTAGGGTGCAAGTGAGTGCTCTGTCGTTCTGACACCTGGAACAAAGGGCTTGGAGAGAGCCAGTTGGTGAAAGCAGAGAGAAAAAGAGCTCACCTTCCAGCAGGACTCACAGAACTCTTTGACATTAACTGTGCGGCACAGAGTGATGATGAAGATGGTCAGTGATTCGGATGGCAGGCAGTTGTAACACACCACGGCATCCAGCACCTGCAGTGCCACCTGCACACAAACAAACACACACACACACACACAGGCCCGGACAGTTCAAACCTCCACAGCTAAATCGCCAAGTCAACTCGTCAAATACAACATCACAAATGTACAAAAATTGGTTTGGTGTTTTCTTTAGTTAAAAAATAAAAATACTAAATAAAATAATGTAGTAAAATAATAAGTAGGATAAATTGAACCACAATCACCCAACTTAATCAAAAACAAGTTTAACAAATCTTTCATGACATGGTTTCTGCAGGAATCTTGTGCTTGAATGTAATACTTTAAACCCCTTTTTAAAATGACCCTCTGAGGTGGGACTGTGGGCCCATGTGGGGCCCTTTAGCTGTGGTTCAAAGCCAGAAACTAACAGCAAATCATGTTTTATTTTGAAATAAGAACAAGAAAACCATTTGTGGGAGAATTGCGCAAGAACACTGCCCTCTGCGGAGTAAGCTAGTTTTGTTTTAATTCCATCAACGAACCATGCATAGGCAAACATAGGCTACACGGCCAATATTCACGTGAGCTTCTTCAGCATGTACACCAAATAGCTTAACCATTCATTGTACTGAACTCCACGAAGAAAATAATACCTTGTAAGAGGGCAATTCATACTTTTTAATACTTTTAATGGCCGTAATTTTCACAAATCTGATTTATTACTTTTTAATAACTTAACTTTTTCCAACTCTGTGGACACAATGCATTAGAAGTATTCTTACTTTACACTAAAGAGCATGCTGACAAGTTAACAGAATATTACCTCAATGTCAGTGGAGGATGTGGTCCGATTACATAACAGGCAGATTTTCCTATTGAGAAACAATAAATATTTCAAAGTAAGTAAAAATTAAACAAATGTACTCTCATGTACTAGACATGTCTAGTCCTTCACTTGATGAGTATATGTGTGTGTGCTGTTCCTTACTGGACCATGAGGGAGACATTCTGGTCCAAGTAGCAGCTGTTAAACTTCACCAGGTTCACCAAGACATGCAGGAAGTCAGCAGTCAGCCCCTTGTCCATCCACAGGAGCACAAATCGAGCTGAGACAAACACAGTTTCACATCAGACATTATAACAAAACCATGTGGAACAGTTTGACATTGCAGTCAGTTACAGGCAGGGATTTGTGGTTTGCTCACAATAGGGCAATAACATAGAACTTGTGTGTGGTTCTGAAGGTGCCACATCCAAAGAAGTATCGAAAAAAATGCAGGAGACCCTTACTCTTCACAGATACAACCACTTTAAGCACATAATTATTTTTCCAAGATACAAGAAGCTCCAAATTTCACAAATGAACAGAGCAGAGAGCAGAGCAGAGCAAGCTGATGTGTGTCCCTCACCTACGTCCTCCTCCAGGTACGTGATGTCTTTCCCATTTTCTGTGAGGGCTTTGAAAACCTCCAGACGTTCAGGAAGGTCTTCACTTGATGGCTGATAAAGCCATACCAGTTTAAAAAAGTAGGCTCTCAATGGTCCAAGTCTCTCACCCTGTAAGACAAACACACACACACACACACACACACACACACATATATATATATGAAATGAAGAACAATGCGCAGAGATCAACCTACTAATATCTCCCATGAGTAGCATGTTTGCCCCTTACCTGTCCATGTATGATGGCGCGGAGCAGCTGTAAGACAGCATGGCGAGCCTCAGGGGGAGAGTCTGGCTGAAGCATGTCCTCCACCGCCTTCCACAAAGCCTCCACCGCATTCTTCCCGTGTGGACAGCAAAAACACTGTGAGCTCTACTCTAACGTTACCTCATAATTGCATTGATTCTGCCGACAGTAAACGAAAGCAAAGGTATATAATATACTCACCTCTTCAAATTTTTTCGATTTTGCCAAGTCACAAACATGATTGATTACTCTTATCCGGTTGTTTATGCCATACTCAGGGCTCAGCTCCTGCAGGGGAACACAAGATTAGCCAGGAAAAGAAGCCAGATGTTCACGTCTCACGTTGACTGTTGTTTCTGTACTATCCACAACATCAAGAACAGCGCAAAAAATTACACCAATACAATTTGAATCAGACCTTGAGGAGGTCCAAAGTGATTATAAACTCAGAGGGCTTAGGCTCCGTGGGCTTGGTGGAGATGCGTGGTGCTCCCAGGCCAAATATTCCCTTCAACTTGTCCTTCACAGACTCTTTGCTGGGCTGCTTGTTCATAATTCTAGCTGTCTGAAGAGCTAAGGTCACTCACTGTAAATGCAAAGAACAACATCAACAAGGAACATAAATGAAAATAGTTTTAGTAGAGAGATTTGGTAACTAAATATGTTGAAATTGCCTAACCCACAACTCCTTGTATGTGCATTCGGCAAATCCCTATACGGTCAACATGAATGCACAAAATTCTAAAGTGAATATTTCAAGACAATGCACATTGACGAAAACATTGCAGTTTTATCACATCGAAATCTATATGCAAAAGAGCGAAAAGATTAGACTTTTTAACATATCGAGGCTGTAAACAAGTCGAGGCGCATGTCTGGTTAGCGTTAATGCAATTGCCAATGCCAACCCAGACCCTCCTCCGAAAAACACCTAAGCTACAGGATTCTAACAAAGAATTGATTTACCTAGTTTGGAAGGCGCATAACATGAAGTGTGGCCAATACACACATCAAATAAAGTCAGAGCCTATGCCTGGACGAGGGGTATACAAAGGCGTTTAGAGTCATACATCTGGCATAAACTGACAAGCCCAAGAAAGACTACATAAACAAGCTGAATCAAATAACGTTAGATTTCCAACATAGCCTAGCAGACTGCTAAGGCTGTCCGTTGTTTTTTAGTTAAGAGTCGAGCTGTACCTTATGATGCATAAGCAACGTCTCGGTGTCAGCAAAGTGTGACAGTAAAGCTTTCAGCGCTTCCAACTTGAGAAATCCATAAATGTGCATTTATTTCTTATAAATTTGTTTTCTAAATTCTGACGATTCTAGCTTGTCTGCATTGCAGCCGGATGTCAGGTTTAATAAACTGTCATGACTTCCTATAGAGATACGTCATGTGACAAACCCCGACGTTCCCTGGGAGTTGGAGTTGGGTTTACATTAAATGGTCATTCGTTTGCATGGTAAAGTAAATCATAACAGACTTCAGTGCTTCACAATCCTTAGTCGTCAGTGAATGGATGAGAATGTGAACCATGTGAACGGTAGCTTCACTGTTGTGTAATGATTTTTGTTTTAATGATGCATATGTGCCTTGTTGAGTAAGAACATGATCTCCCTAGCTGTACGTTGTCCACAGTGCATATGTTTTTATTATTGAGGAATGCATTGGCGTTTGGTGTTAGGTATCGGTGTCTGTTAAAAATGAGTTCTCCTTACTTCGCTGTTAAAGACTCCAACGTTGGTGTTGTAACAGTCAGAGGAGAAAACCGCAGTATATCTGTTCTTAAAAACAAGATGTCCAGGAGCGCGAATAAACCTCAAAACTCCGATTCGGTGAAAATTAAGGAAGAAAAAGAAGAGCATGACGTTACTTCGGACAACAACTTGGTGGCTAAAGGATCCAGAGCAGGTACACTGGGTGATAGTCTTGCTAACGTTACAGCACTGCAGGCTGTACATTATTAGCCTAGCAGCTACTTGATAACGTTGTTTCAGTGAAAAAGAGCTATGGAGATCTCTACGGTATGAAACTTTTCACCGTCTGTACATAACATCATCTGTTTCACAGAAAAGGGCACCAGGTCAGGGACCTCCGTGGTCCTTAACGTCAAACAAAACAAAACTGGCCCTGGGCATGACACCTTGCCTTCTTCGCCTCGTAAGCCCAGGAGAGCTCGGGTGAAGGTGAAGTATGAAGAGGAGAATGGTACAGCTTTCAAACAGGACAAGTGGGAACCAGCTAACTGGATGCATCAACTGTCGAATATCCGTGAGATGAGGAGCGCAAGAGACGCACCTGTTGACCAGATGGGTGCCGCAAAGTGCTTTGATACACAGGTTGCACCCGAGGTGAGAACATAGCCTAACCTTTGAGGAATGGTACCAAGATAGTAATTTATAAACAGATCAGCAGTCACTGCAAGTAGGCCAAGTAAAGTACAAGCAAAGGGACAATGGCTTGGGTTTATGACACTCGTAGAATACAATGATGTTTCTTTTCATGGGCTGTTTCAGAAGGAAGATGCATACTGAGTTAACGGCCTAAAGAGCCATCTAAAGTACTCTCGTCGCCTTCCAGCATTGTCTCTGTTCCTCCGTTACACATGCATGCCATTGGTAGTCAATTAAAATGTAGCATTGATGAGACAACACACATACTGTAGGCTAATGCAGACAAGGATAAGGTGTCACCCCCAGCTAGCTGCCAAGTCCTTCTCCACATCTCTTATCTCACGCTTTCCCATTATCTCACCGTCTGAGTCTCTTCCTGCAGGTGATACGCTACCAGGTGTTAATCTCACTCATGCTCTCCAGTCAGACAAAGGACCAGGTGACTGGCGCAGCTATGCAAAGACTACGAGCCCATGGCCTCACGGTAGCGAATGTCCTCAACACTGATGACGACACCTTGGGTAAACTCATCTACCCAGTAGGATTTTGGAGGGTGAATACACATTTTTTTCCATTAATAAAATCAGTACCCACACACACACACATAATAAATACTCACACAACCACAAAACGTCCTCTGACTTCTATCATTTAAACATACATACCAATATTCCTATCTTTCACTCACCTGGACTCCACCCTCCCCCCTGTGTTGCATCCTAGACCAAAGTGAAGTACATCAAGCAGAGCACAGCCATCATAGAGCAGGAGTACGGAGGGGACATCCCCAACTCAGTGGAGGGATTAGTGCGGCTGCCTGGGGTGGGGCCCAAGATGGCACACCTCGCTATGGATATCGCATGGAAGCAGATATCTGGCATAGGTAGGGCTGCTGGGAGGCAGTGAACTAACCGTATTTTATTTATTATTGTTTTATTTGATTTTATTGGTAACACATCTGCTAAAGTGTTGGGGTGAGCACACGCTTCTTAATGTCTGGATGTTCACACACAGGGGTGGACACACATGTGCACCGCATCTCAAACAGGCTGGGTTGGACTCGAACCACTACTAAAAACCCAGAGGAGACGCGTCGAGCTTTAGAAGACTGGTTGCCAAGGTAACTACTTAAGGGTCTGCTTGAAACGCGTCTTAATGTGGCTTATTCCAGAATGCAGCCTAACACACCCCCAAGTTCTCCTGCTTTGTTTTGTCTGTCATCATGGCTATTCTACCATTATCCGCACCATTAGAACTGCAGAACAGAGGTTTTTGCTCATTTTTACAAACAAAACAAACATAAAAATAACCATGTATTAAACTGCATTTGGTTTATTAAACATTACTTACAGTGAATCACAATCAGATCAAAAGAGAAAAGGAATGTATCCCCCTACCCATATGTGCATGCTCACTAACCCCCACCCACTCCTCTAACATTCTTGTTGGTGTTTGGCTGAAATGTGGTTTGTTATGGTTTGGGCAAAGCCTGTGCCCCTTGTGTTTGTTCGACATTTACAGCCTCTGTGTTATCTCCCGAGACCGACTTTTTCGCCATGTATTTAGGGGGCAGGCAGCAAGCTGATCAAGGGGAGATGCCTACAATTTGAGACAAAAATGAAATTGCGCTAAAAACAATGCAAGATCTCATAGTACACCTTCAATGACCCACTCTGAAAAACACTATAATACAAAACATTTGGTATTTTGTGAGCAAAAACAACTATTTTGCAATAGTATGCCTTTTTGCCAGTGTCATTGGAGAAGGGTTTATTGTGACGAAAGTAAAGTGGTAGTTCCATCATGTTTTCATACAAATGCACACATTTCCACACAGTGCTCAAATGCATGCATATGCGTAAGTATACTGGAACTTGTTGCCATCTGAAATTCAAACCAGTTTCTCTGTCACCCTTTTCTGCCCTTATTATGACTGTGTGCTCTTGAGAAATGAGTAATCTACATTTGATGAGTGATACGGGGAAAAGTGGATACCTTTCATGTAACAGCATTATATCGCAATCATCCGCGTCATGGCCTAAACAAGGCAGTGCCCCATAGCCCACCTGCAGTGAGTCCTAACCCTGTCCACGCATGCTTCCCTCCCCATAGGGACCTGTGGAGTGAGATCAACTGGCTGTTGGTGGGGTTTGGTCAGCAGGTGTGCCTGCCTGTTGGGCCTCTGTGTGCTTCATGCCTCAACTGCCACTGCTGCCCCTCAGCCTTCAAATGCTCCCCCAGCAAGCGGCCTGCCTCGAGCGGCCCCAGGTCTCCCCACAGGAGCGCTGGCCAGGACAAAGCTAAAGTAAAGTCCCCACCTACTCATAAAGTCAAGGAGGAGCAGAACATTCATTCGCTTCCTTCTCTAGAGAATGAATCCAAGCCCAAAGCTCACCAGTCCATCAGTCAGGGCAGCATGAAAGAGGAACCACAGACCGGCTCTCTGTCTCCACCAACTCTTAGGAAGAGAACCAAATTCAAGTCCAACACTGCACTGCAATGACCTTTGTTTACCTTTGTTGTTGATGTAAATAAAAGATGTATTAGTTCTTTGTAACATCAACTTTTTAGACACTACCCTGTATATAAAATTATATATATTTTTTCTACT
>JAVQKI010021754.1:0-16106 GCA_036025975.1 Nematalosa erebi
GGGGGTGGAGGGGTGGGCTTACATCGGTGACGTAGGCCTCTGTGATGGGCGGCCCACGCGTAGGGTTGAACCTCTCCCCGATGCTGCGGACCACGGTGCTGAAGACACGCAGCAGGGCAGCCAGCTTGGGCAGGGAGACGGTCGGAGGGGGGATATCCTCATCCACCACCTCCCCCGAGATCACGTGACTCAGGTCCTTGAGGGACAGAAAGGGTGGAGGAGGGATATGAGAGACTAGTTAGAGGAAGACTACGACAAGTAGAACAGTCAAAGAATTTTACAGGTAGTATCCCTAGCTTGCAGACTATGTAAATATTATCTGTGGACGTCCTGTGAATGCTTTTATCTTTTCAAAAGGCGTTGCTAGAGAAACAAAAGAGGAACTATTTGAAATTAAAACTATTCAGCTAGCCTTGAAAATCTGATCATATCAGTCATCATTTGGCCACCAAAACTTTACTTTTGTAAATGGCTTTATAAGGACTCCAGGGCCATTCACCAAAAAGAAATTATTAAAGGATGAAATGAAATTAAGAGACAGACACACAGTACAGACTACGTGATGTACTGGATTCATTCGTTTAAAGTGTAGTCTGATCCATACCTCTGCATATGCCTCCATGTCTTCTAAAAACTGTCCCAACAAAGTGGTGGAGAAAGCCAGGTCTGCCACCCAAAACTGCTCCAGACTCTGTAGCCAGCCTGATGAGAAAAGAAGTGATTGAACAAGTTAGGGAGACTTCTCACTTTATTACAACTGGTTCCAAACACCACAAACAAACAAACAAACAAACAAACACAGAGCAAATCACTTCTTCCTTACCAGACACTTGCAGAGTGAGTGACTGCTTCTGTGTGTGATCAATATGCCAGCCAACCAAGATGTCCACAGTGTCCTTTGGGAAAATCATCACACACACACACACACACACAAAGTGAGAACCTATTTGCAATCAGCCTGGCTTTGCACTCATGCAAACAACCACAGACCAAAAGTCTTCCCTCTACTCCTCGCTCTCTTTCAAACACACACACACACACACACACACACACACACACACACACACACACAGCGTGATGAGTCCAGGGGGAGTTTCTCTGCTTGAAATGAGGCTTGTTTTGCAAGCGGAGATGTTTTCCCTCCAACAGACACACACATAACAGAGCACAGAGCTCTGCACAAGGGAACGTCTCCCTCACTCTGAAGTAGAGATTCAAAGCTGCGGGAAGTGATGTTTGCTGCTCTTGGCAATTGGTGCCAGACTTGACTACCGCACCAGTCCACCGTCTCTCCCTTCAGTGTGCGCTGCATAAGGAGGCAAGAAAGGGGATCCGGGGCTGCTTTTCTTCTGAGCAGTCTTTGCAAATACAGCTCAACTGGACTAAACTTTTTAAAGCGCTGATAATGGAGCCCATAAGGCAGAAGTTGTTTATTTCTTTCTTTTTATTTTCCTTTCTCACTTCCTAAAAGCCGCTACTCAAAAGCATTAATGCCGTTTATCCCAAACACAAAAAAAAAAAAAAAAAAAACCTTAACAACTACAGTTCCAGTTCAAAAGCATACCGCTCTTGTTTTGCTGACCAACACAAAAACACATGGACACAGAGGCAGAGGGAGACACTGCAAAAGCTTGTATATCCATATTGTATATGCGGGGTGTTTTCTCCTCACCCTGAAGTTGGTGCTGAAGATGTGTGGGTAGCAGCGTGCTACCAGCAGGATGCACCTGACACTCTGACACAGCAGCTCTGGGGTATCCAGGTTCTCCAGGATGGACTGCAGGCTGCTCATCACCAGCTGGAGACAGAGGCCAACCCAACACGACCCATCATTACCCAACACAACAACCCAACATTAACCAGCACAGAAAACCCAAACCTCATTACCCAACAAAACACATTATTACCCAGCATAGCAAACTCAACCCATCATTACCCAACCCCTCACAACACAACCCAACCCAACCCATCATTACCAAGCACATCACATCCCATCCTTTAGGAAAAACACGCCCATTACCGCTACATCCATTTATTCATCAGGACGGGGAATGAATTGTCTGTCTATGAATACATTTCACTCATGCATATTCAGCGAGAGCTTGGTCCCATTTTGCGATTACATTGGCTGGTAGATCTCTCATTCATGAATAGTGATGAGTCACAAAATTAAGGTGTGAAATTTTAAGCCTCACAAAACCCTTGGAGAGTGATCGTTTTTGCAATGCAGCAATTAAGTGGCAGTTTATTCAGACAGTACGGCACAAAGATAGGGATTTAAAGGTACACAGGGGGAAACCAGCTGGTTTCAGGAAAAAAAAAAAACATTCCGATTCAAGGTTTCTCTCCGCAGTTCTTTCTAAAAGAGGCCTTTGTGAATAACGCTGGCCTCTGAATTCCATACCTGCATTACTGGTGAGAAAGCCTTCTTCTCCCCAACCGTCTCCAGGGCCTTATAGGAGGCCACAAGGTACAAAAGCTTGACCTCGTCCTTGGTGGAGGCGCTGAACTTGAGGAAGATCCACTTGAAGATCCTCTCGGCCTCGTAGCTGAGCGCTGCGCACAGCAGGCCCAGGCATCCGGCCGCTTCCTGACGCAGCTCCTGCAGGAGTTTACTGCTGCAGACACACAAGTGGGATGCAGAGGGTGAGTGAGTGAGTGGGAGGGGAAGGAGGGATTTAACACCGGTGGTGTTAGCGTTGCATTCAAGTTGTACTTGTCAAAATCATTTCAGAAAACTGATTTTTTTTTTCATTATTATTATTATTATTATTATTATTATTAATATTAATTATTATTATTATACTTGTGCACAGCACTCTGGAATCTGGTGTTGCCATTTCCACAGATTAAAGTGGAAGCTACTGGTTGCAACATAGGCGGTGCAAACAGAACGCTTCAGTGAGACGGGCGGTGTAACCTCCCTGTCAGAGACAACACCCTCAGAGGAGTTCTGCTTCAGCAGAGCCCTCCAGCTGGGCTGAGGAGGGCAGAGTTCTCTCCTGGGGATAACAGCGTGTAGTGAGAGTTCTGACTGCCATGACCTTACCTCTCATTCAAAATGTCATTCAGGGTGCTCAAGATAGTATCAAGCTGCTTCACCAGGACCTGAGACAAAAGAAGCAGAGACTTTGATTACTTACATACAGACACACGGTGTGGAGACATTAACAATTCCCACAGATCTCACCACAACACACTAAGCATAGCAATTCAAAGAAAAGAAAAAAGAAAGGAAAAGCACACAACATCAAGACAACCCAGCATCACAACCTCAGTGTTTGAAACTTGCAAGGATGCACACGTACTTAACCATTCCACATATATTAATCCTTCATTAAAATTCTGCAGCCACACAAATCTATCAGGTTCAAAAGTCGCTTACTTCATGCATATCAAATGGGGCGGATACAGAAACACAGACACAGCATTGCTCTTTTTCGACATAGAGAGGTGTGCTCTGTGTTTCTATGAAAAGCAAGCAACATACTTCAGCGCTGATGGGAACCACAAGCGCTAAAATTAAACCCTCTGATTTCTTGTTTCAACACACACACACACACACACACACGTTGATTAAGTCTAGTTCTGGACAAAGAGAGAACCTTAATAGAGGCTTCCACATGCTAAAGCCCATGTTCAGAGGCAGTGAGAGGAGTGTGTCGGGGGGGGGGGGGGACTCGTCTCACCACTTTGTTTTCCGAGTGCAAGATGAACTCCCTCATCTGTTTAAGGGTGGCCAGCCTGCGGTCCCTGTCGTCTTCCCGGGAGACCCTCCGCAGGAGGTTGGCCAGGCGCGACTCATCCGAGTGGGCCATCGGTCGGTCTGGGGCAGGGGGACATGGAGGGGAAGGCAAGTCAGTACATGACACCAGGGCTAAAGCTCACAACCCAGCTTTATACAATACACACCACCTCACTTACACTCTGGCTTTGGATGGCCTTTTTTCCTATACAGCACCATATACTCTTTGCAATGCTTTCAAAACATTTGGTCAGTTGATTTCAAAGCTGAAGTGTTGCATATTCTGCTGTAAAGTCTAATTAAAATAGGCTACATGCAGACCTGCTGTCTACAACATCAAAGAGCACTGTGTTAAACTGCTATTTTAAGATATACATCAGGTATGGTAAACACCAAGAGTGCACCACATGGCCAGGAACAACTTGAATTGAATTGGCCTGCTAGACTTTTGACACCTACCCTGTGATTTCCTCATGTCCTTTGTAGCTAAAGCACGGTTTCCATGCTGAAAACTGGGTAAATCCGCTGTCACATCATTGATCCTCAACTCTTGCCCCAGCGACTTCCAACCATAAGTAGTTTCACAGAGACCTCCATCAGCGTCATATCCACCTGAAAACAACAGAGAGAATCAAACACATTTAGTACCTTTTTAAAGGGATGTTTTTTTCATTCATAAAGCTTGACAGATGGCCATTATGACTGTCTGACGATAAGCATGCAAATTCAATTTAAAAATTAAATATCGCAAACAAAAATTAAAATAAAATAAAAAATAGCCTAAGGTTACCACACCCAGAAATTAAAATACCACAAATAATAATGAACAGACTGGCGAAAGAGTGAAGTGTCATCACCAGTAAAGACCAACACAGTACCAGTAATCATTTCCTGTTGAACTGGTATTACGGATCCTTCATGGAACTTCTCAGGAGGCACCTTTCCTGATTCCCGTGCAGTCTGATAACTTAGCCAGTTCAATTTACTAATTTTACTACCAGCAACTCCATTTTAATGTATTACCATTAACTTAATTTATATTTATCACCAACTCCTTTTACAACTGGGAGTCGGGGAATTCCTGGGGCTATTTTTGGACTCCAGATCCAAATTCAGATTCTTTCACTTTCTGTTCACCATGAGAAACTTCACTGAAAGTCAACCACAAACAAAAGCCGCTCGTAATGACAAACTAACAGGCACTGGTCTTCCTCAATGCACGCACACACACAGTCGAGAGGTCAAGATGAACTCCCTCATCTGTTTAAGGGTGGCCAGCCTGCGGTCCCTGTCGTCTTCCTAGGAGACCCTCCACAGGAGGTTGGCCAGGCACAACTCATCCCAGTGGGCCTTCATTCAATGTATTACCAATGACTTAACTTATATTTATTACCAACTCCATTTACAACTGGGAGTCGGGGAATCACTGGGGCTTTTTTGTTTGCACTCCAGACCCAAATTCAGATTCTTTCACTTTCTGTTCACCATAAGAAACTTCACTAGAAGTCAACCACAAACAAAAGCCACTCGTAATGGCAAACTAACAGGCACCGGTCTTCAGCGCACACAAACCCAGTCAAGAGGTCATTCAAAAGATTATGATCAAACAAGGGACATCAAAACTAATTTCACACAGGACATGGTGAATGCCAGAGCCAAAGATCACAAATGGACAGCAGGCGACAGCTGTAGACTGCAAGGTCATGGAGAACAGAGACCGAGAGGAGCACACAGTGGGATGGACCTACCTCCTTCCTCGAGAGCGTGGGCGTCTGCGTAGGCGTCATTGTGCAGCGGAGGGGTGCCAGGCCGGTCGGAGGGCAAAGTGTCAAAAAGAGCGGCTGGGGCAGGACCGTGGTCTCGTGAAACACTGCACTTCACGCCGTCCTGGCAAGCGGACACGCCGTCACTTCTGAAACGCAACACAAAGTCAGCGTTCAGACGTTACATCACTGCCTCTTAGCTTTGGAACTTGAACAAAAGTAGGGTTGTAGACCTAAATCATACCGTCAGTGCACATGACTGCCTCCCTAATGACAATTCAAACATCATCACCTTGCTCGCCAAAGTCATGTTTTTCAGGAATCACAAAAAATTGACTAAAATACATTTCCAGATGTTTGGGCAAAGAACACATTTTTGGCCAAAAAATGACTTAGGCAAGGTGATGACTTTAGCAAGGTGACGACATGTGCTTAAGCATGTTGTCAAAATAATCTTAAAGGGGAAATTCGGTATGAATCAATCCATAGCCCTGTTGCTCAAGGTCACAGAGTGCTATCTGTAGGAAAAAGAACCAGGACATGTTACCTAGACTACAAATAATTACATATGTCAAACTAACGCATGGCATCCTGCATGATTTTGAACATGCAGCCAATGAATTTTGTCTGGCAAAGGCCCTAGTCTATTGCAACTTCAAATTAAAATGTGTTTATACATGTGTTTGGTTACATCCCACAATTAATGCCAACCGAAACGTTTTGAAAAATTCCCCTTCATAAGTTCAATGGAGACAACCAAAGATATCTATATCATTTTAACAAAAGAGAGGATCCAATGTCTTTAGATTAGGTCACTGATGAGGACAACTTTAAAATTCACTCCCCTTTCAGTTCACATGAGTTATTTAGGCCTTTCCATCAACAAAGAACCCACTCTGATTCATGTGCCTGATATCAAACCACAAGCATTTCAATTAACTCTGATAAAATAAATCAATTCAGAACCTGAAGACTTGGTTCTGAGCTAGCATCATAACCATTGTTGGCTTTGACTTTTCCAACTGGGTGTGTCATTTGACAGGTGCAACACACTTTTGTTGATGACACGTACTTGGTTATATTCAAAAGCTGTGAAAATGAGAGCCTTTTTCACTGGATAGAAACAAGATTTTTTTAAAAATTCTCAACAGTATCAGTTCTCAGTTAGTTGGGGAAGAAAAACATGGTGGGCTCTATGGGCTAATTTCAGACCAAGTGAGTCAATCAGGACGAAGTTCACAGTTTGTAAATAATAGGAAAGTTGAAGCAAACTATCCAGCCCTGAAAAGTTTGGGCATTTAGAGGGCATTAAGTTCTTCTTCTCAAACACAAATACTATGGCAAACAACATATTTAGAAAAACATATTTAAAATAAATTCAGTACCAACCAACAGGGCACAACAGTTAGTCTTAACAAGCCCAAAGCCATAAGGTAATAGCAACACATTCAGAATAAAGGTCAGCTATGTGCTACACGGATTCAGCAGGCTATGTTTTAGAGTCAGCCTGATCAGAACATCATAATAATTACCACAGATGCTTGGCTCAGTTACACACTCTTTTTTTTTTTAACATTGACTGCATCAGTGCACCGTCCTCTTTCGCTCTCTCTCACACACACACTCTTTATCTCATGTAGGCTGTGTCTTATAGAGAATGCAGACTTTACATTTCTTAACTCAAGTTTTAGATGTACAGTCTTCTTGCGAGTGTTTGACATAACACTGCCCTTTTTATGTAATTGTATTTCCTATTATTCACTGTTCTTTGCCTGTAGGCTATCTTTATCGAGCTCTGTGTATTAAATGCGCTATATAAATGAGCTTCTCTTGCCTATTCATCCTAAATTCAAGGAGTTTGACTGGAGCTTATTGGTCGCGAAGAATATTGTGACAAGGACCAAAAGTCAATTTAAGCATCATGTATCCACTCAACTGCATATGGCTTTAAAGGGTTGGAGCTATGCATTCTACAGATTTCTGCAGAGAACTAAAATATCGAGGAAATTACAAACGACAGAAGCTGAATTAAATGACAACAAAATACCTACACGGATATCATCAATTGCTGACCAAGACCAAGCTTCACAATATCTTTGAAACTTTCAACTCAAGTATGAAAACGCATGTTTCCCACCAAGAGCCAGCTCACACGAGGACCCACTACTCAAGCTAAGTGGGTAATGTCATGATTCCGTCAAGCTAAAACCGAATACTTTATAACGGCAAGACAACACGAGCAATGATGTTATGTGCGCTGTCCACAAACTTGACAGCACGCGTTAGTTGCCCTCGTTTGTGTAGGAATTGGTATGTAAAGCCAGCAATCCAACGTTAACGTACTAGCCAAAACCCTTTGTGGTTACACCCAGCCACACGTTATGCTAAAACACGATTGTAGCAAAGGTAACCTTCCTTGTTTGTTTTTCTGTCAGGGTTTGATCATATCGTCGACCTAGTCAACATAGTGTTGACTTTGAACTTCTCCACCATAAATACTTTCACCACATATTTGCGGAAGAAAGGAACAAGTTTGCACGCTTAATGTTAAGTCAACCAACTCAATACCAAACATTAGCCACGTTTGCACTGCTAAGTGATTCGCAAAAGCTAGCTAGCCATCCTTAATGGCTGGCTACCGAGTCATGGGCCAATTCAGTAACCACTGGATTGCTCCAAATACCAACAGATTGGCTACTTGGCTTACTATCGTTTTCAGGAAACAGCAAACAGTGACAAAAGAATGACCATAAGTTTCGCTTTACCAGTCAGTAAGATACGTTGGCTAGACAGTACAAGTCATAAATAGCTAGCCAACGTTGCTATTGCTAGGTGGTGTTCCACTGTGAGAAAACAGCACTTCAAGATTACTGAATTTGGCTGCTAGCTAAAGCCAGGAAGTGCAAAAGTTGCTTCTGCCTGGGCAAGTACACAGTAATAAAACGTAGTGTGATGGCTGACTTCGTTTGCTAGAATGTTTACCTCTGGTGTGGCATTACAAATACAAATATTTTTTCCATTTCAATAGCCTGGCAACGGGGTTTACCAGGCATTTACACTTCCTCGCGATTAACCCAGTAGTGAGGTTTTCGTTTAGGGTAGATAGGAATCATAACGTTAGCTAACGCACAGCTGGCCAATATTAGCGGCAACGAGCTAACCTTAGCCATCGACAAGCTAACCCAGCGCCAAATGTTCCTGACTTATCATAACCATAGACGGTCAGGGCACATTCAGTCATAACGTTAGCCAACTAGCTAGAGTTAGCTCACAGCACTCAACGTTATTGCTACCTGTTACCATACTAGCTAAGGTTAACTAATGTTACATAGCAGACAAAAAGATACTCATTAACCAGCAGTCAGGTTATACATTGTGCTGCCACTGATTGTTAGCAAATCGTTTAACCAGATAGCAAACCCCTCTCTATCTCACGTGGGGTAACGTTAAGCAACATCACTGAGCAGCTATGTAAAGTATTTGTGTCTAGGCCTGTCGAATCCCCGTTCTATTTTGGACCGACTCACCCGTAGCGCGATACCAACCTGGGCTGCCAATCATTCCAGTTTCGCTGCAGTTTGTGGGCGCTGCTAAGCCGAGACCCGAGGGCTTTGCGGCTCATTACCTTTGCGAGGACAGCATGACCCGCACTCAACGGGCAAAAGTCCTGCTCACAGTTATATTTTTGTCTGTCTTACTTCTTGTCCATGAATGAATTAGGAAAACAATCTATCACACAGCTCTGACAATGTATGGGAATACCAGGTGTCGGCCTCGTACTCCCTTCTGTGGACCTGAGAGAGCGAGCGTGTATTTCATTAGCTTTGGGAGCCTCGCTTATGCCACCTACCGGCAACTTAAGGCCATTCAGTTACGACAGCATTATTTGAACTACAAGTCCCATCACCTCGTCTCGAGCCTTGACAAGCGTTTTGTTATTTTAGGCTATTTCTGAAGCAGAAAACAAACAGATTAAATTTTGACATTCAAAGTTATCTCACAGATATTATTTAGGCTTTGCGCTATCATTGTGTAAAATCAGCGTAGCTAAGTCAAAGGGTAACAGCATAGTGGTTATTAATTATTAGGCTACCATTGATTGTGTGTGTCAGCAGTAGCAAATGAGTCTGTTTGATTGTGTAAAATTGTTCAAGAAGACAACACCTCAGTTATGAATGATATCACAAAATACTCCCCCAGTGGTCCCTGCCTTGTCTTGCTCCTCCTGCTGATCAGGCGCTACATTGCTTTCGATGTATAGTTGCCTAGAGACAGCAGGGTGAGTAGGAGTGAATAGAGAGCATATAGAACAGAGAGAGACACAGCGGTGACAATTGAAATTACTAACAAGCTGGAATGAGAGGTCCTTTTTGGATTATCACTGAAACGAAACTAAATGTTGAATTAAGGTGTTTCTTGATGAATATGTCACTTGACATGGCAAAACAGCACATCAGTTTCAAATTTCTCATCGAGGTCTGACTTTAATGAGAGTGCAAACTTTAGAAATGTGATCATGAAGGCTGCAGGCTCAGCAGGATTTGCATCCAGCCTAGCCTACATGGGGCGTCAACAGATTGCAGAAGATCACAAATTGTATTAAAAATATAACATTTAATTCTACCAGTATACTTTTCATCCTTGCTGGTTGGCAATTAATTGCAGCCTCTGTGGGCCAACACTGTTTCCAGATTTTCAATCAATGCCAGTGCATTGATTTTGCAAAATCTCTTAAGATATCAGAAAACACATAAAGAGGGCTGTACATAAAAATGCCATTCTTTTCCTAATCTACTTTATCATTACATCATGATCTGATTCTGCTTTATGTAACAAATGTCTAATGAACTGCAGTCAAAACATGGGTGCGGTTAATTCATGAGAGCAGTTAATACACATTTTTGGTGTAATTTGCCAGTAATATTGGCCTCCCGTTTATACATGGTGCGGTTAAATATTTGTGAATTAATTTGGGAATTTAATGTCATGATATAGTCCTCCATGGCTGTCCTGTCAACTGTGTTTGTTATCCATTATTTGTGATATCATTTGTAAAGTGGAATCTGCATCCATTGCTGAGATGGCTACACTACAACTCAAGACTTCCATCTAAATCTAACCTAAAATGCAGCTGAAATGGAATTAATTTTTCTGTCTAATCAGGAAGCATGTAAGTGGACATTCACCTAACAATACTGGAGCAGAACCTAGAACAGGTTGATGTTCAGCGGGGTGCCAAAAATAATTGAATTCAGCTTTCCTGGGGGGAAAATCAAGTGACAAAGGCCTATTGGTACAAGACCCCAAGGATGTCTTACAGTTTTGCAAGAAGTCAATTTGTAAATGGGTCCCTGTATAAGCCCTTATAGACATCTACAGTTTGGCAATGAATAAGCGCCATAACTCTCTCTTGCTTTTCACTGACGTGCTGTGCTGGCATGCGGAACAGTTTA
This sequence comes from Nematalosa erebi, assembly GCA_036025975.1. NCBI lineage: Eukaryota > Metazoa > Chordata > Actinopteri > Clupeiformes > Clupeidae > Nematalosa > Nematalosa erebi. The sequence goes on from JAVQKI010021754.1 coordinate 10,962, forward strand.
CTTTCAAGGCTGTTAATAAACCCAGCTCATCACATCAACAGCTGCCTTCCCAACATAATTGTAGGTGTCTTATTCCCAGGTCTCTAAAGCACAAACACTGCACTTGGTTTAAATCACTGTAAAGATCTCCCATAAAATCAGCTCTGTTCGAGGCATTTGTTACACTGCTGTGATTATAATATGGTAATTATGTGTGAGTGTGTGTGTGTGTGTGTGTGTGTGTGTGTGTGTGTGTGTGTGTGCATGCGCAGGCGTTAGTGCATCTGTGGTGGGTATGAAATAAATCTCATTGGAACCACACCCAAATAAAGGGTGCAGTCCCATGTTTTACCCACAAGGTGGTAGCATGGAGCTGATATATTTGTTAAGATCACATTATGATGTGATCATGATTCATGGTTACTTGCTGCCCTTTTACAATGATACTTAATAGATATTTAGTTCGTTTTAGTTAAGCTTTTCTAAAAGGTGTATTATAGTGAAGCTTGTATGTTGTGTGTTCATTTCTGTACAAGAGGCTGTTTTAACCAGCCTTCTAACCTTGGCCTCTACACAACTTACACAAGTTGCCAGGCAACAGAGCCGCACAATAAACAGTGGAGGAGTTGAGAGGTTGAGAGTGTGGAGATGACACCTGATGTCTTCTGAGAAAGAGGATTTCATTGTTTTAATGCCAGGAACACTAAGACACTGCTGCCAAGAAAAGGCTTATAAAATATCATTCCATTCCTATCAGTGCTACTGGAGTGTGGAAATGGATTTTAAAAGCCATAGCCTAAGCATACGATACAGAGGTTTAATATCTTTGCTTTCCTGTCACCTACAGGTTCTTGACAGCTTAGGTCTTGTGGTGAAAACACTGCGAGTTAAATCGGTCTCACAAATTACCCTCAACCAAAATGGCTCGATGCCCTGTGCTGATCGGGTTCAAGACAATAGCATGGCTAAATGAGTGGAAAAATGAGAACAGGCAAAGAGCAGAGCACAATGAACTGCTAATTTAAATGGAGCTCAATTACAGTGAGCGAGCTGGACATTTTTCAACGAACATCAATTAACTGGGCTTTGTACATGGGCAAACATGGGCCTCCTCTCCTGTGCCAATGGCTGGTCAGTGCGTGATGAAATCTTAATTACTTGGGAGTCGGTAATGGTGTGCCCTCCCCTCGTTAACGATGTGCACAGCTGCTTGATTAATGCTTGGGCCAGCGGACCCGTCAAAGGGCGAGATGACACAATCATCTTCCATCTCCCATGGACGTCAGGCCGGATCGAGGCAGTCATCAATAATAACCTTAACAGTCCCACAAGAATTTTAGAGATGGTCAGACAGGGTAAGCTTTGCTTGCTGACAAACTTGACTTCAGTGTTTGTGTTTTAGGGAATCTGTGGCATTCAGGCCAAAAGAAAGAGAAAGCAGGTCATGAGAGCATTCATAGGCAAATAAACTTTTTGGAGCTGACCCTGTCACGTTGGGGAAATCTCCTCAGTGAATCCACTTCCCATCTTCCACCCATCCACTATTGATAGTTTCCTTCATCTGACTTTAAGTCAATGTCCAAAAAAGTGGGTATATTTAGCATGCACAAATGCTCTGATTGATTACTCGTGCATGGCTTTTGGATACACAGTGATGCATTGACAAAGTCCAAACAAATGACTCAGTTTTGGGCTCAGCTTGAAGACCATACACTGGTGATTTTAAGGGAGGATTATAAATCTCAGAGAAGTAACTGCGCTGGTCCACACTGAGAGGAGGATCGATAGTTGTTGTTTTTATATCAAGTGGACTTTAATGGGTTTCAATAAGTCAGCCTGGTCACAATGAGGAACAGGCAATAACCATAACCACATTCCCGTGAGTATTCTTGGTATACCCCCTGCCTTTTGTACACATGAAAACATTCACACCAAACACATTTACTATTTGGATAACAAATCACTTGTCTGTTCACACTTTGGCTCTCTTGGAGACTTGATCAACTCTGCCCACATTCCGTTTTTCACTGCACAGGAACGTATAAATTTCTGTCATTCACCAGTCATCCACCTCCCTATTTAGCCCCGCTATTTGAGTCAGTGTTACCCTATCTGTCTCCCTCGTTGCGAGTGGCACCACGTCCTATCTGTCTATATGGTTCCTTGCTGTGACAGGAAACCTACACTGAGATAACTGGGCCTTTAACACCAAAGGCCAGACAGGCATGGGGAGATAAGACACACATGCAGACAAACACCCAAAGGGAAGAAATGTGAGGAGCAATTCCATGTCATGGACAGAATTGTAGAAGGATAGAGTGTATAAACAGAATGTGTTTGTGGCAATGTTTTATGTTAAAGGGGGGTGTGGGGGCATGGATGATGGATGAGAAATTAACCCCAATGGTCCTCAAAAATGAGAACTTAAGAGCCAGTTCATTTAGGGACAGAAAAGAAAACTAACAAGAGAGAGTGCGTCAGAATAGTGAGACTTGTTTGGCCCTTTCATTTGCAAATATCCCTGAGCCCATCTAGAGCAGCCTGAGGTCAAAACATTTCAACGTTCCAGCAGCTCTCTCATTAATGTGAGATGACGCCAGAGAGAGAAAGTGTTCTCAGCATCTGGACTCCCTGCACCAGCACACACTTGCGCACAGCTGAGACTGACACACACACACAGACACACAAAGACATGGTCAACGTTATGAAATCCCAGATGTGCCCAGGCCAGATCATGAGGATCCGGATAACAGAACCTGTCTGTTAGTGTTATTGCCAGACAAGCTAGCTGAGTTCACTGTATGGACTCGCACACAGATGTGGGACCCAATATGTGAGTCTGTTTCTCCCAGTGTCACGGGTGGCCCACATGGTAAATAAACAGCTTTGTTTGCACGGTTGAACAGCAACCCGCAGTGCCATGGACCCAAATTATCTTGCGGTGGGTGTTTAGCAGTTTGTCATGCATTCCATCCTATATCTGTTTTGGGAAGCTATCATATGTCAGGCTTCTCAGCACATGTGACGTGTGAGATACACTGTTGACAGAGCCAAACTAAATAACTCCCATGCATTTTCCAGTTTACATTATTAGTTTTTAATATATCAGATTCAGTGTTGCAAAAATAGGTCAGTCGTAAATGTCCAACTGTCCACAGACCAGAGGTTGTGACTGCGTCTCACTTCGTTGGTGCAAGATGTTTCTAATAAACACCTCTATTTCCACGATGACACATGGAGGACCTCCAAGCGAGCAAGAATGTCTGATATCTTAACTTCTCTGAAAGGCTTTTCCTCCATATATGGGTTTTCCTGCTCGACATCACCAACTTAAACAGGAGAGGACACACAGCACAGTATGCTTAAGATAAGGGGAATGAAATACACACACACACACACACACACACACACACACACACACACACACACACACACACACACACACACAATAAAAACTACAGATACTACCATGATGCTTTCTGCTGGAAAATGAATATGATCCTCAAATATCTCAGTTGTCAAGCTGTTGTCGTATTTTTTCAAAATGAAATAACTTCACACTTAGTATGATATATTGCTTCAAAGACTAAAACACATATTATTTTCTCATTTGTCTCTTTTTCTTTCCTCTAATTACTTCAGGCTTAGTGGGTGTGGGTCTCTCTCTCTCTCTCTCTCTCTCTCTCCCGCTCTCTCTCTCTCCCTTTTTCCCTCTCTCTCACCCTCCTCTTTTTAAATGTGAAATCAGTGAGCTGGACCGGCCTGAGGGGGAAGAGTCTGGCAAAGAGGCTGGGGTTCAAAGACTCTCGCACACACCCTCTAAGCGCACAGAGCCTCTGTACTGCGCCACATACACCCTCATTCACCCACACTGGTGTTCAGACTGGGCCACTCACAATATCTCGCAAGCTTGGAAAATGCTCTTTTGGCAACTGTGCTTGGTTCTGCTTCTTTGCGGCTTCCACGTGAGGGCTATACCATCTACCAACATCAAGATCACTCAAGGTGAGTTGTGCCATGTCAGGAAGTGAAGGCCTGGACTGTTAACTGGATGCCAGATCTACTGTAAGGAGTTGGTCTTCACCCTCAATTCAGAATGAGTCTTGCTGCAGGTTGCTGATAATCTTGGGGCATGCTATTTTTGTTTATTACATTTTTTCTGTGGTAGTTTTTCTAATACAATTGTAGTGTGGTTTGGGAGGCTTTAAGTTGTGGCTTGTTTTTTCAGACTCACTCTTGAAGTGAGAGTGGTTTAGGAGGGTCTGGAGTGCATAGCAGTGTTACTAGGCAAGTGCTGTGCTGTTTTATAACATTTTTACCGTCTGAGATATGTGAAGGCGTATGGCTTGAATTAAGAAAAATGAGGAAATGGGAGTCAATCTTGAGTCACATCAGAGATCATGAATGTGAAAGATTTACATCCATTAGATTTGACTGATTTGTCATTCTTTTCTCAATTATATCTTATTCTCTTTCACTTTAATGCAGTATTTTGGTCTCAGATTAAACTGTTGTCGCATCAGTTGCAGTAATTGTGTGGACACTGCTAGATTAGTTTCAGTTTAACAAACTGGGTAAAGATCATTAACAGTTACTGTCTTTGAATGAAGACTACACTAAACAATGAAAAATACGGTCAGTGTGTCACTTTCCGTCTTTCATGAAGTCTTGACCCCTCGGGCTTCTCGTTAATCCACAATACAGTTGCGATTAGAACTGCCTTTATGACACAACACGGCAGCAACACAAAGTCCCTTTAAAGGATGTAATGAAGTTGTGATGTCTTCACCATTCCACTATCTTTACCCCCCCTGAAAATCTGCCTTCCCCCACTTAGCTTTGCCCCTGCAGTTGCCAGATGCCCCCCAGCCGGCAACCTGTCCCCTCTTCTGGACCGAGTTTGAAGGGAACTGTTACCGATTCTTCCCCCTTAATCGCACCTGGGCGGAGGCAGACCTGTACTGTGCCGAGTTCTCTAACGGCCACAGGTCTGCCAAACTGACCTCTATTCACAGGTGAGTGGGCATAGCCGAGTTGTAGAGAGTTACAACAGTATATCGAGAGTTTGGTTCCAAAATGCTTTTTCCAACTTTTTAATTCATTTTCAGAAACTTTTTCTAGATTTTGTTTTGTCAGATATATCTTTGGATCTACATGGGTTGCTTT
>JAVQKI010021804.1:0-11762 GCA_036025975.1 Nematalosa erebi
TCAAATAAATCTGCATTTGTCAGTTTTATCGCTTAAAGTTACCCTGACAAGCTTGCATTTGATCTTGCAATTCTTCCCTTGATAAGGATCATGTACTGTACATTTTAAAATCAAATAGCACAGCTATTGAGATGAAGATGGTAGCCTAATTAACTTTCTTTTTGTACAGTTTTTATTATTGGATTTAATTGTCTGTTTGGCTGTTGGTGAGATGTATTGAACTTGGGCTGACTGCACTTTTTTTTTTTTTTTTTTAACTCCAAGTAATCACCCTCAGATGCATGGTCCAATTCATTGGCAGAGAAACCAAATACAGGTGCGTAAGGTCATTTTAACCTAAATCTGATCTTTTTTTGTGCTGTACTTATTCAGAACGCATTTATACCGAACTAACTGACATTTTCCCCCTCCAGTGGTGTGTTTGATTCAGTCGTAACAATCTACAGAGAAGAGGGCATTCTTGGATTCTTTGCGTATGTAGCTATGAATTGTACATGAAAATGAAATTCTCAGTATAGATAGCCTTGAAGTGAATGGAAGAAGATTGCATTTAATATTTTTTTTTTCACCTCATTAGGGGATTGATTCCTCGTCTTTTGGGTGATGTCCTCTCTCTGTGGATCTGCAACATGCTTGCTCATTTTATTAACACATACGCCATTGATGACTCAGTAAGTGAAGCTCTGTAGCACACACAGTATATTGAAGAGTATTTACTCTGAAAGGCTCCTGAAACTGACCTTCTGCCTCCTTTTATAGATGAGCCACACAGGAGAGATCAAAAATTGCTCACAAGCTGTCACTGGGGTGAGTGCTTTTTTTTAAATTAAGCATTTTGATACCATAATGTGTGTGTGTTTGTCTCTGTCTGCCTTGTGAAAAGGGGAATCATTGTTCTGGCATGTTCATAGGTTGAGTGCATCTTTTACTTTATCGGTCTTTTCTACAGTTTTTTGCCAGTATGCTGACATACCCCTTTGTGTTGGTGTCCAACCTAATGGCTGTTAACGACTGCGGGTAAGATTATTCAAAAGTTGTATTCCTTTTGATTTGTAAAAAATATAAATAACAAAATCAATTTAAAAAAAATATGTCTCTCCTGATAAAATATTTGCCAGTCTCGATATCTGTGTTGCAAAAAACAAACAAATATAAATCATACACAATGGTGTATTCCCTCAAAAGGTTTTGGATTGATTTCATATACTATAGCTAAGAGTCATCTGTGTGCCTCAGTCATTCATAGGGAGGGGCAGTGAGCGTAATGTTGTAGAAGATAAGACAGGCTCCTGTTCATGCTTAAGCCTTGAGTAGAAGAAATGATTATAAACAGAGCACAAATAAATTTGTTTAATACTCTTAACATTTTACAAAGATAGTAGCAATTTGATGGTTCCAAAAAAGAAAAGAAACCAAATGACATGAATTGTTGTGTGTTTACAGACTTGCTGGCGGCCTCCCCCCGTATGCCTCTGTGTACCCAACATGGATGGACTGCTGGAGACACCTGAGTCTAGAGGTCAGTGTTTGCCATTACATGTAAACCCTCCATGTTTCTTGTAAATAGCACAAGAACACTAACTTATCAGGGCAGAAGCTGAACATTAGTATTTATACAAACAATCATTCCACATGACCTTCATAAAATTAGTTATTTCCTATAGGTGTTTTCTTTGAAATAATTTGTCAAGTAGAGTGTGGAGCCTTGATATCAAATAAGGTGACTGTTCTAACCCTTCCTGTCTCTGCTTGTGTTCTGCAGGGAAACATGAGCCGAGGCAACAGTTTATTTTTCAGGAAGCTACCTGCAGGGAAGACGTATGCCATCGATCAGAAACGATTTTTTTAATCCTGAAGCTGAAGGGCACATAGCATTTTATTGTAATAATATAAATGATGGCCAGGGTGGGGTGAGGTGGACCTCTAATCCTTTGTATGCACTTGTTTACAATAACAGACTATTTTTTTTGTTGTTATTCTTTCTTTCTTTCTTTTTTTTTTTTTTTAACAACAAACTGTCTAGTCTGCCTACAAGTAAATGAAAACATTTTCACTGCAACTCGAGCTGCTTTGATTGGAAATGTGAAGAGCTTTATTTTAATAATTAGAGGTTTATATTAATAACTAATTGAAATGAAATGGGGATATCTCACTTGTGGTCAAACGGGAAGGGGCGACAGCATACCAAAGGTGTCTGCAGAAGTGTCCAGTCGACTTCACCGAGGGCCATGGCCAGTGCCCAGGACAGCCTCCATTAACCCCTTTGGAAATGCCGCTCAATAAGAAGTTACAGAGAGATTGCTGAAGATATTTGCACGCCAGGCTCCCTCAGATGACCTTTTTTTTTCTTTTTGACTGATGTGGATGAATAGTCAAAATATGTTTTTCTCCCCATATGAAGAAATTAATGCATGTAGCCATGTTAAAAATGTTATTGGTCCAACAAAAAAGAAGAGTTTGGGGGCTCTCTTGTCCAGTCTGAATGTGAGTTTTGTGGTGTACAGTGTTTTCATGCTGAAATTTCAGACAAGGGCCCATGTGGCAACTCTTACTTACTAGCTGTCAGTCTATTGGACACTGATAATATTGTGCAAGTGATTAAGAGGGAACAAGTCCTTGCCTGGATAAGGTCTTCAAAGCAGACATAACACTGAGCTCGTTCTGATTGATCCAAATAAACAGCGTTTTTTTGGGAATCTGTGTGTGGTTTTGTTTGCGCAGGATGACAGGTGACTGCTGAATGATGACAGGGTAATCCTTTACGGCTTGGCTAACGGAAATTGTCCTCTGTGTTTATAATGTGGGCCCTTTCAACAAATCCAATTTCACATCCCATTTCCGATTGCAATTCTGTGAACTGCTTTGAGCTTCACAGGCAACCATTTTTCTGATTACTTTGAGTCTTTCGTAAAGCTTTTGCACATTTTTACTTCTAGATTTACAACACAACTCGCATTACACCACATTCAGTATTTTGAAAGATACTGTGTTTATACATTTGGCTAGGAAACATTCTGTTCAGAAATAAAAATACCCAACCTCTAACCTCAGACAACCGTAATGGCATAACTCATCAGGCTGTCTTGCTATAACAGGGCATTTCATGTTGGTCTAAATGTTTTCTCCAACACTATTGGGCTAATGGCGAGCCTAACTAACCTCTTACCATTATGCCATTTCTGTCCTGATGGTCCCATATCAGTTCTAACGTTGGTACTTTTCAGATCTGGCAACTGATATGAGTGCCTTTCACATACAACCAGAAGACATGATTGAGGTGGTCATTGCATTTTAGTCTTTGATCACCTATTCACTAACTTGTGTCATTTTCTGGGACAGTTTCTCAGCCACTGAGCTCTACACTTTGGATAAAAGCAACTGCTTAACACTTGTTAACTTAAACTTTTACTGAGATGAAGATAAATTGCCAAACAAGCAATCATACCAATGAAAAAAAGGTTTTATTTATTTTTCTATCAATGGAAGGACTGGTGTGATGGTATACCAGTCACTTACAAGGCAGCCCAGTCCATATACAGTAATGGCTGATACACTGCATCAGTTCTGTATCATGCACAAGGGTGGAACCCATACTACAATGTTATAAAATATCAATCCCAGGACCAGTGATCAGCTCAATACAAGTGATACCTGGCTGCTTGACACACCTTCCTCCCTCCACTCACACAAACATATTCATATTCACACACATTCGTACAAATGCCAACACACACACAGATACAGAGTGCCACCCCTTGGCTCAGGCATAGTACTGCAGATTGGCCTTCTTTTTAGCCTGCACCTCCAGGATGCCCTCCATGTAGTCCTCGTGGTTAAGCTCAGTTGCTCCCCTGCGAAGCGCAATCATACCCTACACAGAGACGAAAGACAACACGACTTATATTTAGGCATAGGGTCATTGCACATGCTGCAGCCCAAAGTAAAACACCAACGAGTGTGCTTCATTTGCATTTCTGACATTGAGTTCTAAATATCTGATATTGTGCAGCTTCCTCAAAAAAACACCTCAAACAGAACAAAGCAAAAGGATTGTCATACTGTATATTAGGCCATAGAAATAGCAAGAAACAGCAGTGAATATAAGAGAAGAATACTTACAGCCTCAACACACACAGCCTTGCACTGGGCGCCATTGAAGTCATCTGTGCACCTGGCCAGCTCTTCATAGTTTACATCAGGGCTAGATGAGGAGAGAGGAAACAGTCCTGTTATGAGTCCCATCAACCTCACACATCAGGTACACACTTGGTACAGGTACAACCCCTTTGGTATTACACAGTGTATTATGAACAGCTTGAATTTTAGCCATTAGCAATATTAACTGAAATTGAGATCCGGTGAACACAGACAGACTTAAGAGCATTATTCAATCTCCATAAGGGTATTATAATGACGAATATGCAGACAGTTATGGGCAGCTGTTCCTACCTGACATTCATCTTGCGTGAGTGGATCTGCATGATGCGGGCACGTGCCTCCTCGTTGGGCATTGGGAACTCGATCTTGCGGTCCAGACGTCCAGAACGAAGGAGCGCAGGATCCAGGATGTCCACTCTGTTTGTGGCAGCAATGACCTGGAAGCAAAGGACCAATCAGAGAACGGGGTGATGAGGTACGCAAACAGCCAGGTTCAAATCCGCTTAACACAAGCATAATGAATGCTGGGATCTGAAAGCTGGGACAATGGCGTTCCTATCACTTTCTTTGACAACTCAAATATACCTTACCCTGTAGTTACATAACAACTGTAATTGCATTACTTCAAACTGTAATTCAAAATCTCTATCTCAACCCAGCCACTGTGAATGGAGGACACATGACTTAAATGAACACAGCTCACTAAATATATGAATTTGGAGACACTAGGATATGAGAACGGCTAAAGGACCTCACTGCAGGTAACCAGTGCCCACCTTGACTTGCATGTTGGGCTGGAACCCATCCAGCTGGTTGAGAAGCTCCAGCATGGTCCTCTGCACCTCACGGTCTCCAGCCTTCTCACTGTCAAACCTGGAGAAGGAGAGGAAAGGTGGTCTCACTATGCCATATGTCCACAGAGATGGCCGACACCCATGCACTAACCGCATGTGACGCAAGGGAGTGTTAACAAAATCAGGACGATTGTTTTCAACTGCTATGTACCAACTGGACAAAAAGCAAAGCACTGCAAGGAAACGCGATTTCACGGCAGCATTTTAAGAGAATATTTTTTGCTTGCTTGTCCCAGTTCTATTTAGTTTCTGACATTTGTATAGTTCATCTCAATCACTCTCGGACAGACTAGAACAGTATGTAAGGATTTAGTGTGGAGAGAGAACATTCAGTGCTACAGGATGGTCTGACCTGGAAGACGGTTTGCATGCAGTTAGGAGACAGTGTGATAAAAGGAACAATAAAATTTGATACACAGCCGGAGAAGCATCTTTAGTGTAGTTGGCACCATTAAAGGGATTATCCGGAGTGAATCAATCTATAGCCCTGTTGTTTCATGTTGCTAAGTGCTGTCGATAGGCATAATAGTGAGCAAATTTCATCCACGGTAGACCAACCAGCGAAACGGCAGCTGACGCTAACCGGTGAGGGCATGTGAGTTTCGTTTTCATATGCCCGCATCTGTTAGCGTAGTTGCTCGTTCGCAAATTCGGTCTGTGTTGTACCTATTGCTGTCATTCTGATGCCTATCGACAGCACTCAGCAGCTTCAAACAACAGGACTACGGGTTGATTCACTCCGGATAACCCCTTAAGATGTAATTCAAGTCAAATCACAGCCTACATAATTGTGCATTACCAGACACAAAACACATCTGCCTCAATCCTAGCCTTTCGGAGTCTATGGTTATAAACAACTGTCATTCCTCCGACATTTCATATGGGGCCTTGCTACATGACTCAGAAGTGTAAGCACAGATATCCTATAAGCCAAGGCAGGAAGACTTACTGCATTTTCTAACCCTGAGATAGTTCCCGTAATGTTACAACTCCAGTGAGGCATTTACTGTAGTACTGACCGGCAAGATCAAAGGCAGTGAGTAAGTGAGGGGATAAAAATTTAGGCCTTTTATCCTGACAGATCGAATGGTGTGCCGATGTATTGCGCAACATGCACGCATTGTTGCCCTTTTAGAAATTACACTACTCATGGGTATTGCTTGTGCCCAGTTTTCAACAGTACGTTTGTTTCATAAATGAGGGCCACATAACTGTACCTTTTGGTCCCAATGGCATCCAGCTCATCAATGAAAATAATGGATGGGGCCTTTTCTTTGGCTAGAGCAAAAGCATCACGGACCAGCTTGGCACCATCACCAATGAACATCTGAACCAGTTGAGGACCAGCAAGCTTCAAAAAAGTTGCCTAAAAGAAAACAAAACAGAGATGGTTGATTATTATGGAAATCACAAAACATTTCTCACTCATGATTAGCCTATTTAAAGCCAATAGCGATTCCTACCATCACTTGGCAAGTAAACAAATAATAACAAGATTTCTGACACTCAGGAAAAACTTTTGACACCTCAAATCATTACATTTTTTTAAACTATAGATTTTAGGTCTTTGCTTTTCTTTTGCTTGAGCAGAAGACATTGCAACACCCACATAAACACACACACACCAAGTCTCACCTTAGTCTGGGCAGCACAAGCCCTGGCCAGCAGAGTTTTTCCTGTTCCTGGAGGTCCATACATCAGCACTCCCTTGGGCGGTTGGATGCCCAGGTTCTCAAACTTCTCTTTATGGTTCATGGGCAAGACAATGGCCTCCACCAACTATAGGGAATAACTGCACAGTTACTACACCCGACTCCAACACAATCACAACTTTTCTGTTAGGCACAATTTTTTTAAATCTATGAGCTGATATTTCAGCACATTTTCAAAATCATAAATAACACTGCCACATATGACCAATTCGTTACATAAACACATTACTGCCATACCTCTTGGATCTGTTTATCAAGGCCTCCAATGTCACTGTACTGCTCAGTGGGGCGTTCGTCAACCTCCATGGCCTTGACCCGTGAGTCATACTCTGTGGGGAGAGTCTCCAGGATCAGGTAGGAGTCCTTGTTCACACCCTGTGTGTCCAGAAATAAACCACAGCCAAAAATCAGGTCACATGATATTAACACCACTCACATTGAGCATCAGCACTGTTCCTCAAATCTGACCCTAAAAGTCTAAATTCAGCCCTTGGCTTCTTTTCATCAGAAGTTGCATTTAACGTTGTCAGCCTATAATACTGTCCATCATTAATACAAATCTAAATATTACTTACTGAAAAAGCTATTGGAAGTATATTAGGCAAAATGTATTAGTGGGAGCCAACAAAAGTTTCTCTGTCTGGAATTAGGTACATACCACAAGGTCCCCAGGCTTCAACTTCTCAGCATCCACCAAACCAATAACTGGCAAGAAGTATGTCTACATGGGAAAAATGCAATGCAGGCAAATAAGTAAACGCTATGGAATTCACACATTCAGTGTAAACAGTATGGTGATTAGAAATGATAATAGTAATGCAGTGGTACTATTGCCATTTACAGAAGTGTCCACCAAAACCCATACACATAAACAGAAACAACATTCACACAATTGATGCTAGAGACGATCACTGTCAATGTCTTTCATTCAGGTACCAGAAAGACAACTACAATGTGCACTGTGTTGATATTTCACATTACAGATTCTACATGATGATTTATGAGTTTAAAGAAGGCATACCTGTCTTGTAGATGTCTTGATGACTGCACATTTTCCCTTTCTTTGTGAGTCCAGATCAATATTGGCTCCGTCTTCCTCCTGGTCATTAGGATCCACATCCAGGAGCTGCCAATCACACCAGTTAAGGTCAGTATTAATTCTTCATGTCAACCCAAATAAAACATTATCACCTGGAGAAATTAAATACTGCACTCTAATTGGCTGACAGGGTGTCCGTTATTCCCCTTAAACAGGACACCAATGAAGAAGACCAAGTAAAAAAGTTTAATCACTGTTCCATGTCAAAGTTTAATCATTGTCCCATCAATCCTCTTTTGAATGTTAACTAATAACAACCATAATAAATGTCAGTTAAACCAGAGAGGGTAAAAGCGGAGCGAGAGGCGCAAACGTTTGTTTAGTTCCGTGTTCTATTTTTGCAAGGTGAAGACCTAAATCGAGCCATCATAAGCTTATACAAATGATCACTGAAAAGCTTATATTGTGACGTACTTACTTATGCAGACCGGAACTATTCACGTTCGCTCCCACTATAACTTATGTTGCTCTATCTTGGTCAATATTCAATTATCTTGAAAAAAAAAAGTGGAGCTAGAGGCACAAACGTTTGTTCAGTTATGCGTTCCATTTTCACAAGGGGGGAAGGGGGAAAATTCCCATTTATGCAGACCAGAGTCGAGCCCTCTGACAGTGGTACATGCAATCAATGAAAAGTTTACATTGTGAAGTAATGTGACAGTTCCACCTATGCAAACTGGATCTATTCACGTATGCTCCGTGCTACATACTGTTTGTACATATACACATGATGCATATTCTGGTCAGTATTCAATGATCTTTGGTTGAACTAGCGAACAACAATGCAATTAGCTGTTATCAAGCTCATTGTTGACAGTAGCCTCATCAAGAAAAAAAAAAAAAAGAATAATACAAGCCTCATTCCAAAAATATAGGGACGTTGTGCAACCTGTTAATAAAACTAAATCATGTAATTCTCAGATTGTACAAGCTACATGTTTGAGGATAGTCCTTGTTGAAACTGGATGTTTTTACTGTTATATAGGATATTTACGGTCATTTCAAATATAAAGCCAGCAACATGTCTCAAAAGAGCTTGGGCAGTGTCAACAAAAGGCAGGAAAAGTTGAGTAACACTAAAGACAAAACAAAAAAGGACACTTCCCAGCTAAATACGTGAACTGTAAAGATGATTTTGTATAAACAGAGCTTTCTTTCTTCCCCGAGACATGACTTCAGCAGCTCCTGGTAGGTGTCTTCATCATGCTTTCCTTTTTGTTATGCTTAAACTGTGACAGATCCGGACTACACGCCAGCCATTTTAGCATCTGGTTGTCCTTATGATGGAGCCACACTGTTGGAACTTAGTCTAGAATGCAGTTTGCCCTCGTTACCTGGTAATATTTAAGGTCTTCCCTCAAAATATAATGCCTTGTGTGTAGCCTGGCCTTGCCCTCCTAGCGCTTCCGCTCAATTATCATTTCCCTTCAGTGCTACGTCTGGGTCTGATCCCATTGGGCTGGATTTCTCAGGAGGCATCTTATCCTAGTCTGTCAGGCACTTCTCACGTGGGGGATGGTTGTTGTTTAGAGCACACAATTTTCCGTAAGCTCGATCCGGCATATCAGATAGGCTACATCACAACCAAACATTGCTGATTTGGTAAAGTCAGATCCAATAGTTTCAAACTTCTATAGAATCCAAGCCTACAGTAAGAAAACGTTTGTCAATTACTGAAGTTCCAGACCCTCTATATGAACGAAGTGGAGTACAAGGGGAAGGGAAGGAAAGGCTAGGCTACCTTGGGTGGCATCTTATGCTGTTCAAAACCTATATACTGTGCATGATTCAGCATTAATTTCCACTCTTCAAATGAGCAAGTAGACCATAATCAAAGCACTATTGCACCCCCATCACAGACACCTGACCACTATAACAAGTAGGCCACTATTTGACCTGACCACTATAACAAGTCGGATGATTCCTCTCCTCTGTATTCCAGAGGATGCATGACTCCACGATTTCCAAAAAGAATGACAAATTTTCTCTTGTGTAACCACAGGACAGTTTTCCATGTCCTCTGGGTCCATCTAAATGTAACTTTTTTGAGACATGTTGCAAGTATCAGATTTCAATTGAGCGTATATTCCCCCCAAAACAATAATTCTGCCCTCTTTCAACACATTGTCTTTGCACACTTTTCTATAAATTTTGTGGCTTGCATGTTTTGAGAATAGTGGTATTTTACTTTTGTTGTCATCTTACCAAGCCTCGCATATTTTGGAAACTGGGTGTCAGCTAAAGCGTCACAGAGTTCTTGGCCCTGCCTGAGCCATTATTCCCCTATATTGGGACAACTCAGCGAGCACTATCCCCAGCTTAGCAGGTTGTGAAGATAAATGAGTGTGTTCCTTGCTGAACCACCAATCATACTGATATCATGTAAAAAGCATTTTGGTCCTGAGAATAGGAAATGTAATATATTTCATGATTTCACATGACCAAAGACACCCCCATGAAACAATACCTCAATAACATTGGAGACCAAGTAAGGTAGTGTCTTGTTGACTTTGATCTTCTCTGTATTTTCTTTAATCTTGTCCTTCATGGCTTGGAGCTCATGGGTGACTCTCAAAACCTCACTCTTCATGATCTGGAAAAAGCATACACATATACATTTTATCTGACTTTTCTAATACCACATGGGCGTCTGAAGTCGACTAAATGAGCATTTCTGCCATCCAACCTTAATTTCACTGTCCAGAAGACGCGTCCTCTGAACAATTTCTTCAGTGGACATTTTGAGGACTTCCTCCCCGATGCCATCCTATGAAAAACACGACACTATTAAAATGCAGATATTACAAGGCAAGTCGTAATTCTAAGTTTAAAATGAGCACAATTCCGTCAGTGAATAATGTCTGTAAATACGCGACAACGGAAGACTGAGCTCAGTCATGGTGACACTTGGTGAAATGTTCACAGCTCGGCAGCGCAACTTAAACAAACGTGAGGGTTTCTACATTTCGGAAATATCGTTTCAGTTGAGAAAGAACTTCAAGATTTAATCACACTACATGTGGAATGTGATTTTCTCTCTACATCAAACCAAACTCTAGGAATCGGGCTAATGTTAGCAATTATATGATAGCTAGCGAAAAGCTTTGTTACTTTGCAGCCAATTAGCCAGTATTCCACGGAAGCTAGCACTACGGGCAGTATCCTACCTAAATAAATGCTGCGGACCTGAACACTGAAACAAAACCAATACGTCTGATCATATTGTTAGAGAGAACTTTCACACGGTGTATTTAGTCTCTAAGCGCAGCAACATATCGGCAGGCCAAAACACGATTAGCCTATGCTATCTATTTCCCTGTGTCATGCTGGGAAACCGGTTGGTAACCAACGTTAGCTTCATAGCGTTAGCCTGTGTTTACTGTCAGAATTATTGTAACAATGGGGCAAATGACTCCAGCGCACTGCATTAAAAAAGTTTCACACGACACAAAAACAAGTTAAAACGTGTATTACACACGATATATTTCAAACTAACCTCAACCTCATCCCAGACTGATCTGTCATTCAACGACGACATGTTGAAAACTTCTTTTTGAGATTCTTCATCAGCTTATTGTAGAAAACAGTTCCGGAAAATGGCACACTGCCGACATCTACCGGTGTGGCGGTCTGGTGGACACAATAACCACCTGGTTTTATATGATTTGATCAAATCAAATTATTTCAGTGAGTGTAGCCTACGAGCAAATAGTCATTTATCAACCTGGAACCTGTACGAGTTCACTTAATTCACAGTCATGGTTTGTATGCATGATTTAAGTATATATTTATTTTTATTTTTCGTTATAGATCCATATAGAAAGTAGCCTATGCTTGTTATAGCCTACTGACTTTTTAAGATTCGCAATGTTGTCTATATCATATAGGGTCCGTGCACTTTTTCGTTCATGCATTATTTGATTTCGGAATTGAAATAGA
>JAVQKI010021943.1:0-17693 GCA_036025975.1 Nematalosa erebi
AAATGTGAATTGAGCTACAAATCAATCTACTGTAACGTCATATTACTAGAGAAATGAATGCACATTTAAGTGCCAAACTGAAACTCATAAACTCACATATAGTACACAAAAAATCTTAATAGCATGCTGTACACAGTAGATTGGTTTACATTAGCTGAGTGTGTTAAACTGCTCATCACTCCGTGGTGGGGTAGGGGTGTGTGTGTGTGTGTGTGTGTGTGTAATAATGAATGGGCAAGGGAGTGGATGTGTAACAGCAGGAGCTAATCAGGCTGCCCCTGAGCTAATGAGCAGGTGATCCGAGCCAGCGCCTCAACTGTGTGAGAGAGAGAGAGAGAAAGAATGAGAGACAGACAAAGAGAGAGATAAAGAATGAGAGAGAGAAAGAGAGAGAGAACACTCAACCTTTCATTAGGCCAGAGCTGAGTCAGCCATCTGCCCGCAGAGGAGAGGAGCGCGGGCGGCAATGGAGAGAGGAGAGAAGAAGAGGAGAGGAAGCGAAGGATGAGATTGAGGAGGAGGAGGAGGAGGAGAGAGGGATGAAAATGAAAAGGAGATAATGACGAGGTGTGAAGAGCAGGGCAAGATGAAGGTAGATTGGCTTTATTGATCGTCTGAGGACACCTGTAGTGCTTTTTTGACAGTTCCCTGGAGATCTCCTAGGGCCATGAACAGAGACTATGATGACTATACAACACAGGGATCACTAATGGAGAACACTCAGTATCTGTCTACATTGTAAGTTCATAATACTCAGTGTGTGTGTGTGTGTGTGTGTGTGTGTGTGTGTGTGTGTGCGTGTGTGTGAGATGTACAAGCTTGTGTGATGGTTTATGTTTTTCATTCTGTAAATGAGTGAAATATGTGTGTGTGTTTGTGTTGTGTGTGTGTGTGTGCGCGTGTGCTTTTTGTGTGTATGACTACATACAGTAAGTGTAAACTGACTATTGTGTGTGTATGTGTCCATGCGTACTGACCAGTGCTCTGGCGTTGGCCTTGGCTCCTTTGTCCAGCAGGACTTTGGCCATGCGGTGGTTCCCGCAGTGGGCTGCTACATGGAGGGGCGTCAGGTGGTCCAGCGTGATGTCATCAATATCGGCGTTATACTGCAGCAGCTGCCGCACACAGTCCATGTGATCCCCCTGGGCCGCCATGTGGATGGGAGACAGACCATTCTACAGAAGAGACGGAGAGAGACAGATAAACAGAGAGAGAGAGACACACACACAGATAAAGAGAGATAAAGAGAGTTATAACAGCACTTTTACTGAGCTACCACATAGATCATAACACCTAAAAAGCTACCTATTATATGCTGTCTGTCCTTTACTGCCTTACATGAAATATTGAGGTGTCCTTTACTATGCCTAATTTCTTGGTTTTTGGGGTGTCCTTTACTATGCCTGATTTCTTGTTTTTTGGTGTGTCCTTTACTATGCCTGATTTCTCCTGAATGTAAGCAAATTGAAAAAAGCTGCAGAAACACCCCAATTTCACATCACAGGACAAAGCTAATGCCACATCACCAGGAGAGAATAGAAAAGGCACATAATAGCATCACAAACACTGGTTTCATACTGAATATGTAACAAACACACACACACACACACACACACTCTCATATTCCTACTCCACTCCAGTCTAGTCTTTCTGGCCAGGAAATGGCTTAGCTGAGCAGGTTTTTTTTCTCTCTCTCTCTCTCTCTCTTTCTCTCTCCCCCTCCCTGAGAGTGCCCGTTATGAGGCCTGCTCTCCTGTGGCCCGTCTCTTTACTGGCACAAGGCCTGGCTCACCTTGGTCTTGGCCTGGATTGGGGCTCCCTGGTCCAGCAGGAGCTCGATGACCCGCACGTGGCCATTCCTGGCCGCACAGTGCAACGGGGTGAGCTCATCCTAGAGGCGTGGAGAAAACACACAGTACACACACACACACACACACACATACAGTAGACATAGACACACGCATATGCACATATGCACACACACACACACACACACACACACATAATGGTGAGAAGTGGAGCGACGCAGAGGGAGAGAGCTTAAAAGTGAGAGAGAGAGAAGAGGTGAGGAGAGAAAATTAGAAGAGAGGGAGTGTGGGAGGAGACAGAGAGAGGGAGTGGGTACTCGTGTGTGAAATCAAGAGGGTGAGAAAAAGAGACGTAGGCTTGTGTTTTGGGGATGCTGTTATACCACAGTGTCATTCTGATGAAATTCAGATTTAAAGACAGGCAGTGCGAGGGACTACTAATCAAGAGTGAGCCTAGGGACAAGAGGAGAGCAAGAAAAGTTACATTACATCACTCCTGCAGGCTACCTTGGTCTTGGCATCGATCTGCGCCCCTCGGTCCAGCAGGAGCCGCACCATGATCACGTTCCCCCTCCTGGCCGCTATGTGCAGAGGCGTGATGCCGTTCTGCCGAGGAGCCGAAGCAGATACACGAGTGAGCACAGGGACACAACTAGTGGGTTACTTTTGGGTGCGAGCGCGTGGATGTAGTGAACTGACCTTGGGGGTGAAGTTGACATTAGCTCCACGGTTTAGGAGGAGCTGCGCCACGCTCAAGTTTTCGTAGTGAGCCGCAATGTGAAGAGGAGTGAAACCAGTCTGGAGAGAGACGGAGAGGGAGAGAGAGAGAGAGAGAGAGAGAGAGAGAGAGAGAGAGAGAGAGAGAGAAAAAATAAGAGGCACCGACAGAGAGGGAGGGAGAGAGAGAGAAAGAAGGAGAGAGATAGAGAGAGAGAGAGGAAATAAGAGGCAAGGAAAGAGAGGGAGGAATAGAGAGAGGGAGAGAGAGAGAGAGAGAGAGAGAGAGAGAAAATAAGAAGCAAGGAAAAGGGGGAAAGAGACACACAGAAAGACAGATATAAGAGAGACCGTGACAACAATGACTCAGCTGATCAATAACAACTCCGGTCTTTGAACATCCGTCTTCAAGAGCAGCCCCTTTTATCTAAAATTTTCACATCAATGTCAATGTCAAGAGGGTAATCTGCTTTGCAGTATTTTAACCTGGGGCTAATGCACTCAGTCTTCATTGCTATTCTTTTGACGCTACACTGGAGCCAACGGCGTCAGCAGTATTAAACCATGATTCATCGTGAAGCTCTCAGCGGGACGAAAGTACAAACACACACACACACACACACACACACACACACAGAAACGCACACAAACACACATACACACACTACCTTGCTCAGGACATCTGGGTTGGGGTCATTCTGCAGCAGTACTGCAGCAGTGCGCGTGTCATCATTGCGCGCCGCGATGTGCAGGGCTGGCAGTCGCACCTTGCCCTTGGTGCCGTGGTTGATGAGGAGAGCTACTACGTTCTCATGGCCCTGCTGGAGGGCCACTGCCAGGGGCGTGAAACCATCCTGACGGAGGAAGCCAGCACAAAGGCAACATCAGTTCACTGCACTGATTCACTAAAGCAGACAATAGTCTCATCGACATGCAATGCAGTGATTGGTGGAGTGCAGCAGTCCTTAGCCGCCCAGGATACTCGGGATAGATCACAATGCCATTACTGGCACTAGTTTAACACAGCTGACAAATACTCAGGCAGGTCTGACAAATGGACTTTCCTGCAGCGAAAGCTCAGGGGGAAAAACACTGGTTCTCTTCCCTATACATCAAGTTCCAAGAGACCCTCTCTGCCTGATTCCCAGCAGGGTCGGACATACATCCTCCACCCTCCTGTGCTCTTACTCATGCTAAATGAAAGACATTATTAATGAATAAACCAATTAGTTCATAATGCGCTGATCTCCGTTGGCTGAGTGGGTCTGGTAGCGGCTCCGGTGAAAGGGGCTGGTGCCATCCAGACAGTCAGACAACCGGGAGGAATGTCTCATGGTTATGCACACAGAGGATTGCTACACTGTGCCTTCAGGCTTTATTTATCAGTCAATGCAGCACTTAAAGAAAACAGCATCCTGGCATGAAAAGAAAAGACCCAAAAGACTGATCTGTTTTTCTGTCCTCTTCAGGGCTAAACGGAGAGATTTCGTCCGATTGACTTCGAGTGAAAAAAATGGGGATTGATGCAAGAAGCATTGATTTCCAACTCCTATCGAGTCGGTTTTGGGAACAGTGGCTATTCAAGAATAACAAAGAGCAAATGAGGAAAAGTAGACGAGAGCCATTTCAGAGGTAGGGGACGAGGCACAGGTAAGATGGATGAGATGGATGTGAGAGCTGTGAAGCGGTGCGGTGATTGATTGAGGAGTCTGAGGAGCAAGGGCAGTTAGGGAAATGGGGGTCTCTCACCTCTGTGGGCAGACTCTGATTGGCTCCGTTCTCCAGCAGGAACTTAACCACTTCCAGGTGGTTCTCCTGTGCAGCCATGTACAGAGGACTGAAGCCTTTCTGTGAGGGAGAAACGCAACAGATACAGACATGAGAGATCGTCAAACGTATAAACACATATCATTAAAAAGAAGACTTATAATGACTGCTTATCACACTTGAAAACTCTATTAAACTATTTGACTTCAATAACTTGTTTTCTCATTATGTTTCATATGACTAGTTTAAAGACACTTCAGTCCCTCTTGGCTGATTACACTGACTGAACTCTAGGTTTAAGATGAAGTGCTTTGTATGTTGGGTGTAATGAAGGCGTGAAGGATCTGATGAAGGTCGTATAACTAAAAGTCTGGAAGTAAACACTTTTGCATAGATCTAAGTGTGCAGAGATTTAAATACACTTCAGTAACCAAAAAAAAGCAAAAAAACAAAACATATCATTTTCGTGTCCAACCTGTGATTGGGCGTTCACGTTGGCACCAAAATGGGTGAGCTCGGCCACCACCTTCTCCTGGCCGGCGAGCGCGGCGATATGGAGAGCCGTGTTCCCTTTCTGTTCAGAGAAGAAAGAGAGCACAGCCACATTAACCCACATAGTGAAAGCCCCAGGCCTCACTCAAGAGCACAACACACTCACATCCACTCTTAACAAGCCAAAGCAGACACTATCAAACACTCCAACATGGCCGTAACCAAATCATAGAGCCTCCTAAGGGCAAAGGAGCGTTTGCTTTTACAGTATAGTGATGTGATTTCTACCACACACATACAGCAACACAGTACAGGAATACATGAATGTATGATAATAAGATCTTTCTTTTCTCTTGTCTTGTTTCTTTATCTCAATTAAGTCAAGCTCAAGTAAGTCAACTTTTCTCTCAAGTAAGCCAACCTTCTATCTTAAGGAAGCTGGAAATTAGATGAGATAGCTAGCTGCACAGACATAGAGTGCTGTGATGACACACTTAACATGCTTCACATTTGAATGTATATTTTGAAATGCAAAGATGGGGTAAGTGAGGGCAGTCAGGCCTACCTTGGTGGTGGACTCCAGGTCGATGCCATTGTGTAGTAACTCCAGCACCATCTTGACGTGCCCCTCTTTTGACGCCAAGTGTAAAGCATTAAGCCCATTCTACAGAAAAAAACAAAACAAACCAAAACATGACAATACTTTATAAACAGGTTGAAGAAGAGGGGGCAAAAAGGCACTCATGGCATTAAGTTACGGAATGTTTTATTCTTCTCAACAACAACTGGTTGCACCTAGAAAAATATTCACTACAGTCATACCTAAACCAGCACCTAAGGAGACACTCTTCCTAGATCAACCCCCTCAGTCAGTGGTGCCATTTGAATGGGGAAAAATAACTGGGAGGAAGAGACTAAACTACACAGCAATCAACATGTGATGATGGCTCAAAGATGTTTGTCTTGTTTAAGCTTAAAACACGCTGGCAGGATTACACAACCATGGAGCCGCTGTCGCAGCTGCTGCAGCTGCTGGTCCAGACTGATCAGTGTGAGTGCAGTACTGCAGCGGACCACTAGGGGTCTTAACAAGCTACACAGACATGCCTCTGTCCTCTGCAGTAGCCCTCACGTCTGGTGAGCAACATGCTGCATCCGCAGTGCATGCGCACTAAGAGATAAGAGAGGAGGAGAAAGGCAGGGAGAGAGAGAGAGAGAGAGAGAGGAAGAGAGGGGAGAACGAGATGAGAATGAGAGACACAAAGACTGACAGAAGAGGAGAGAGAGAGAGAGAGAGAGAGAGAGTGAGAGAGAGATATGTACAGACAGTGGGCGGTCTCACGAGGGGGATTCTGCAGACAGCAACACGTGCCTGTGTGTGAGCCCCTCTTGATGCCGCATGAGCTCGCAGCTAACCTGCAGCATCCAGGGGAATACCTCACCTTCAGCTCGCTCAGTCCCTGTCTAATCACAGCAGCCGCTAAGCAGCGCATTATCAGCAACATAACAAGACTCATTACTGCATGCCTGGTCTGCCACTCTATCCAGTGGTCCTCTCACATATCACAGTAGCCATACAATTCCATACAAATGATTTGCATCCCCAAGAAATATAAATGTATCATCCAACTCGAATGAATTCATAATCGTTACAGGATCGAGTAAATACACAATCGGTCTAATCACGGGAGGTGAAATACCATTCGTCTTAGTGATCAGGGTGCCGCAGCGATGGCAGCGCTCGAGAATAAATGGCTTGACATGAGCGATTTATTCACGTCATCAGCATGAGATTCCCCCTTCTCCAAAGCCATGGATCAACGCTGGGGAGAGGGAGAGGGTGTCTCTGGACAGCGGAGGGGGGGGAAATGATCGCTGATCAGTGATGATAGGTGGCCTATGAGTCATCATCATATGACAAAGACACAAGGGGCTTAGTCATCCGGGGCCCAATGAGGGCCGCTGTGATTGGGTGAAGAAGCAGGTGTTTATTCTCAATGCTGCGGTGCACTTCAAACAGCAGGGGGGGGGGGGCATTAAAGTCTATTCATTTCATTTTGGTTCTGTAGAGCTACTCACAGAGACACTGGAACAGGGGGACAAATGGAGCAGCACAGGAAATACAGCACGGTGGCGGCAGCACAGTGGAGAGGAAAACTCTTCCCTGAGAGGACTAATCTCAGGGAACCTTTGGTTTCTGGCTAATGGGACAGACACTAGTTGCTCCAAGTCTCTCTCTCTCTCTCTCTCTATCTCTCTCTCTATCTCTCTCTGTCTCTCTGTCTCTATCTCTCTCTATCTCTCTCTGTCTCTCTCTGTCTCTCTCTCCCATATGCAGTGTGACGTAATGCTCCCTCACTAATAGCCTGCACCCATGCGGAGTGCTGTGAGGTGCTCCCACTTCAAAACAACCATTGACTGGTCTCCTTCTCTGTTGTGGTTTCTCATAACTGCATGAGTAGTAGTTTGTGTGCTTACGTGGTATGCATGTGTGTAACTGTGTGCGTAGGCATGTGCATGTGTGTGTGTATGTGCACACAGAGAGGCCGCAGGCGTAGTGAGTGGGTACGTGGCCTCTACGGCCTTAGACGCAGGCACTGTGCCAGGCGACTTCACGCAGAGACTCTCCGCATCCACTCGCCGAGCTTTGAACGCAACCCAGCCGGAATCAGCTGCTCCTGAGAGAGGGGGAGCGAGACGAGACCAGACCAGAAGGGCCAGCCCGGCTGGCAGATTCCCAGGATGCAACAGGGCAAAAAAGGAGGGAGGTAGTGGAGCAAGATGAATGGGGAGATGAGCAGAGAATGTGGACAGACAGGCTAACAAGTGTGGGAGTGAGATAATGAAACATAGAGATCGAGGGATGAGGCAGAAAGAGAGACAGAGAGAGAGAGAGAGAGAGAGAGAGAGAGAGAGAGAGAGGGAGGGATGGAGAGGAATTTGATGAGTTGAGGCCATCAATTATCTGCATTTCTATATGAACATCCGACCATCCTCACACTACAACACTGCTGTGAGGTCACACCAGAGGACGTGTGGAGTTGATTAATAACAAAAAAAAAAAACAAATATAAAAATAACCAAAACAATGACAACACACACACACACACACAAACAATATCAGTCCACATATACACACACACAAACTCCACAAATATACATACTCACATTAATCTCAAGACTACTGACAGTGAAATCAAAAGAGCAATTAATTCTTGTGAGCTTTCCAGTGATTAATCCAGACGATCTGCATCTGATCTACAGCTCATTAATGGCTTTCTGTATAGCCCAGCATTGTCCTTGTGCAGAGTGCAGAAGGGCTGTGACCTGAGGAGGATAAGGTATGGTAAAAAAGGCTCCCCAGTCAGGACCAAATATAGCATCTAGCCTGTCACTCTGAAAGGGCAGAAAGGCTGTTATGTGGAACGTTTGGGGAGGAAAAAAAAAAAACAGACTCCTGGGAATCTGCAGGAAAAACAGCTGCCAGCGAAGAGACATTTGGTTTGGCCCGTTTTGCCCTGGGAAGTGTGGCCCCTGCTGCGCGGAGGTGGGAAACCCAGTGTATGCGGTCCAATGGCCCACAGGAACACAGTCCAGCCTAGCCGAATGGAAACCAAACCAAACTAGGCAGGGTGGCATTGGGTTTGGAGCGAGTCTTAATGAGAATGAGGCCATTTCAGTGACTCATGGCAGAGGACTATCATCTGTCCCTGTTTGCGACAGGCTCATGAGATGTCATTCATTTGGCCTGTTGCTATTTTCTCGTCTGACAGCTAAATTAGCTATTGTTTACCGGCTGAAACTGTTTCCCTAATCAATAGTGCAGTGGTTAGATTGGTATGTCAGATTACTGTAATGAACTCAAATGGGCTAGTTATTTTCCTCGGAGAAAGACTACTTAGGATTTTGTCATCCCATTCCTAATGTTTTACATGGATGGTGCACTGGAGGCCTCCATGAAGCCATGCACTAGATTCATCTCAACCAGCTGAACTATTAGAGCAAGCTAAGACACACACACAGACACGCAGACACACACACACACACACACACACACACACATACACACAGACACACACACACACACACAAAAACACACATATGCAAAGAGGGGACATTCAAAATCGCAGGTGAGGAAAGGATGCCTCTCTCACCTGATTGGCTAGGTTGATGACTATGCCATTCTTGATGTGGTCCAGGGCCTTGTCCAAGTTGCCGGAGCGGGCCGCTCGCAGGAAACTAGTCGCGGCATCCGCCTGAGGGACGAGAGAAAGAGACGGAAAGATGGAGACCGGTTACATTTACGGGACACTGTATAGGGAGTGGACTTACATCAACAATGATACAATATTGTCTTCAAAAATGTGGTTGAGCATCTATATTGAAATTAGAAACCTCTATGTCAATCCCACTCTTTCATATATGATATGACCAAAAGTGGGGGAAGCTCAAGGTCTCTTCCTGAATTGTAGAGGAGTGTCAGTGTGTTTTTTAACAGCACTCTAATGGCACAAACATCTATACCCACAACTACCCACAACTAGGAGTATAGAACACATTGTCATTCATAACTGCTACCACTAGAAAACTGCCTGATGCTCCACCTATGGACCATGCAAGAAACCTGGGGAATGTGACCATTTCTGGTAATGACCCTTTGTCCACATTTTTAAAGCTTAAAAGAGGTTACTTTTTCACACAAGTGGTGAAAGTTTTCATTTTGCAGACCTTTATCCATTCATTCATCCAGCCATTTGTCATTCCGACCAAAGCCTAGTCTTCCCCGTCCTGAGTCTACCACCGTCTTGGTCCTCTTGAAATTAAACAAGGGCAGGTCATAAAATATTGAAATGTTTCATGTCTAAAAGTCTGTCTTGACACAAAAGGAGTCCAGTCCACTGATCTTAACTGGCATGCGTTTGTGTCAGCCTGTTTGCTGTTGCCATCTTTCCATCTCTCCCGTCTCCTTTTCTTCCTGTGTACTTCCATTAGCTATTCCATTCCTGTCCTCTCTCTCTCTCTCTCCTCTGGCCACCGAGTTCTGCCTTTCATCT
The DNA here is from genome assembly GCA_036025975.1 of Nematalosa erebi. Taxonomy (NCBI): domain Eukaryota; kingdom Metazoa; phylum Chordata; class Actinopteri; order Clupeiformes; family Clupeidae; genus Nematalosa; species Nematalosa erebi. The sequence continues at coordinate 9,839 of JAVQKI010021943.1, forward strand.
CTTTTCACGTCCCTGTGGAATAGCCAGGCCGAGGCCTCCTCTCTTTCTTTTGCATCCCTCCATCTTTCTCCACACCTCCCACTTCCTCTGTGCTCTGCTCTTGGGCGTTGTTGGCTCCAATGTGATTCTTCGCAGCTCCAGGCAAACATCTCACTAACGACATGAGCGGGAAGGGCAGGCAGTTCATGGCCTTGTATATTAGAGCGGACTCTGCATAATGGCCCTTTTATTGACATGCTTTTGTGAGCGTGGGTGAATGGCCAACGGAATATCTGTCTGTAAGCATGTCTGTTTCACTCTCGCTCTCCCCTCTGTGTGTGTGTGTGTGTACAGTATGTACATTACAGTACAGTACATTAGCAGACGGCTATCAAATAATTCCTAAATTAGTATTATCCGAAATCTTATTATTTCTAGCATAAATATAGTTATACAAGCAGTCCTTAAGTAGTCTAATTGTTAGATATTTACTACCTAAGACTAAGAAGATAGCTGTTAGCCTCTGATGTATTCCTGCATGTTTACCCAGACAGCCCTGACCCAAAGGTCTTTACCGTGACTAAGAAGTAAGGATCTGACAGCTGCACCACACATCTATAGGTAAATCTCCTTTGTAGTATGTGCTCTGTCCAGTCTTATGTTCATACACTTTGCAGACAGGTTCAGTGTGTGTGTGTGTGTGTGTGTGTGTGTGTTCTAGTAAAATGTCTCGGCATGTATGGATTATTGATTACATGCTTTCTGAGAGTGTGTGCATTTATGCATTCTAAACAACACCACTCACGGTTGACCGCCATTTCCTCGAAAAGACTCCCAAGCACAGGGGCAGTCAGGACTTTCATGTTATTGCCATTATGCTGACTTGTGTGTCGCACAAATCAATTCCAAGCCGGCCCTTTCCCTCACCTCCACCCCCTGCTACTCACTTCATCTCCCCATCTCTCCCCTCACAGCATCACTCCCTCGCTCCCTCCCTCTCTCCCTCCCTCCATTTCAATCGCTGGCTCTGATGTGTTCCTGGGCTATGGCTGTCCACCCAGCACATTCATTGGTAGTCGTTGTGTGCAACCGGTGCGGCAATTTACTTCCCGACGGTGTCAGGCTCAGGAGCTAACCACACATCATTTACAGACTCACACTCAAACACTCCTCACTTCCACATGACGAGAGGGACCTCCTCCTTCACGCTCTGCCTCTCTAATCCTGCAATCCATCACTTCCCTCTCCATCTTTACTTAAGGTGCGTTTTTCAACGCCATCCTTCTTCCCATTTTCATCTCCCTCCATCTCTCCTTCAACCTTAAGCTAGCAACAAACCTACAGATTATCAACCCCGATACTAATACGATGGGATGTCTGGGCCAGTCACAGGTAATCTGATGTAATCAACAGTAGTCATGGTGTTCAGTGGCAGGAGTCGTTATGTGTGTTTGGGTGACAGATCTGAAACGCCTCTTTTGAGACAATTCTTTCCAGATGCGACTGAGTCAGACTGAATCAAACATGTTTGATATTATCAGAGACGGCTGACGGGTTCTAAAGTATCTTTGATATTATGTTATCGTTTTATGGCCGCTATGATTCCAATTATGACATTAAAACACCAACAAATCAATCGGTATGTCTGTTCCTAGCTCCAGTGCGAGGCTTTCTACAGCCATTTCCGCAGCCATCCCCTTCTTCCCTCTGATCTTCTGTGTCTCATGTTATTGTGATGAGATGCAGTAGGTGACGAAAGCAGAGTTAAGAGAGAGAGAGAAGGAGAGAGGAAGTAATGAAAAGAATGAGTGAAGAGAGTAATGAAAAGATAGAGGGATGGAGACGAGGGAGAGAGAGATATTCTGGAGGAGAGGCTGGAGAGTAATGAGGGGATTCATCACAGAGATGCTCTATAAAACTCCTTCATCTGCTTCTGCATCACACCCTGTATCTCACATATCAGAGCCCATCTGAGCACTGCTCTACACATGAGGAGGATCCACCACACAAAAGTGTGTGTGGTGTGTGTGTGTATGTGTGTGTGTGTGTGTGTATGTGTGCTCATTAGGAGATAATTGTCAAGTCATTCTCTCTGCTACTGCGTTTCTGACTGCTTCTAATACTGTCTGCATGTGTGTGTGTGTGTGTGTGTGTGTGTGTGTGTGTGAGTGTGTGAGAGAGCGATAGGCAAATGGGAAGGGTGTGTATCCTGATACCTATTTGTCCCTGGCTCTCAGTGTGATCTCATATAAGCTGTGTGCTCAGCAAAGCTAAAAGTGGAAAAAGAGGAATGATAGCACTAGGGGTCAAATACCCATGATGCTGGCCAAAACCTGCCACTGAAGTAAGTGATATGCAGTTCACAGACACTGTAAAACACATGACGAATGCATCCGTCGTCTTTTGTTGAGCACACGCATTTACAAAGCACAATAAACATACACAAACACACGAACAAAATCAGGTACAGAGAAAATGACATCATCAAAAAACACACAGCATTGTTTACTCGACCAGATGAAATGAATAGAAATCACTGTTTACAAATATACACACAGCACTCAAAATGCAAACGTTTACAAAAGCCAAACAAGTTTTGCAAAGATTAGTTGAGAACGTAAGTATGAAAAAAAACCACTAGAAAATCAGACTGTCGTTAGACACTGTAACCACAGAGCACTATGACACAAGACCGCTGGAAGCTTCCATAAGACACAAGAAATTGCGAGGAAGAAGAAGAAGAGGAAGAAGATGAAGAAGAGGAATAAAAAAGGAAGAAGAGGAAGAGGAAGACGAAGAAGAAGAAGATAAAATCACAGCATATGGAGAAAGAGTATAGTCCAAAGAGTCAGAAGAGCGTTTATTAACAGAGGCTGAGGAAGAGGTAGAGGGTACGACGGCACAAAATCACCACGGTAACAACATCCAAGCTGCCACGCACATGAGAACGGCAATAAGCGTCGAGGTGCTACGACACACAGCAGAGGAGGATTCGGAGAGAGGGAGGAGGAGGGAGGGTGTGGGAAGGAAGGAAGGAAGGAAGTAGGGAGGGAGGGAGGGTTGAGATATTTACTCTTTCATCAAAGTGCCATATTCCTCGGGCCTCCATTGAGCCTCTCTCAGACCTCATACTACTGTCCTGCTCGAAAAGCCAGCGCTGGACCACATGGGCCTAGAAGACATACAGTACACCACATAGAGACAACAAAACCTGTTAATACACACTCACGCTCACTCACACACATACACATACACTCAAACACACACACATAAATGCATGAAGATACACACACACACACACACACAGGCTGCAAATAGATACAGGAATGAGGACACAACCCACACACAGAGCAGCACAAACAAAAATAAAATCTGCATCAACTGGCACAATTTGCCAGAGAGTAAGCAGTTGTCAACGCTGTGTGGCCTGTCAAAATGTGCAATTTACACCAATGAGATGCTTAAGAAATGTAAAACAGTGAGGCACATACGACAGCTCAGCGTTGCAGTGTGTGGGAATTAAATTTAATACAGATTCTCTTTATGATGATTCACTGACTATCACAATCCAGATTTTTCTGTGTCCAACCTCTCAACCTGTACTCTCTTGTGATACACTGTCAGTTTATCACCAGTGATTACACCTCTGATTCCGGTAATCACCACTCCTTCGGTGGTACACCACATGTACACAAACCAGAAAACAAAATCTTCCTCCCTTCCTCAAACTAATATAACCTCTCCTGTCCTGAGTTCAGCCTAGAAAACAAATTAAGAACCAAAAGCACAGAACCGATGATTAATAGCCCTGTCTAGAGACATTTTAGTCAGGAACAGCAACACTGACAGCCTGTAACACCCTGCAAACACGCCTTTCTCCGATCTGACAACAACAACACACTGGATCGACTGAACACGACTGACAAGTGAGAAGCAGCAGGGTGGAAAGAGAAGTGTGCGGAGGTAGGGGGTGACCGCTCAAGAGAGAGAGCACAAAAACAACCTGAGACAGAGAGAGACTGAGGGTGTAGATGAAAACAAGTGAAGAGAGAGGGAAGAGGAAGAAATGCTGGATGATGTAACTGAGAGACATCTTCTCTCCAGTGCCCTTTAAGGCCTCAGAGCAGCTACAGTAATGTGTTTGAGCTAGCATGCTATTGTGTTTGAGCTAGCATGTCATTAGGAAGCTGGAATAATATCATGAGTCTGGAGCTCTGCTTCGAGCTTTATTTGGTGTTAGGACATGAATTGAAATAGCTGATATCATTGTTATGGTATATGCAAACTAAAATCAAAATATAATCAAAATGAACTGGTAACATTATAGCCAGGCTAGCGCCGCTAGTAACATTATAGCATTATCAGACAACTCTTTTTGTAAACCCATGGGCAGAGGATATCCTAGAAAGATGCATGTCAATCCTAAAATACAGAGCTTGCTTGTGAGTTACCCAAATGTCATCAGTCACACCCACGCCATTGAACCCGTATTAAGATGCATGCCCTTGAAAGTCAATTAAGACATGGATATCATTTTTAATTGTGAGTCATAAATTAATTTAACCACAAATGAAAACGTTGAGTTACACCACCAGTGGAATGTGAGGGCCCTGCTGGCTGCCTACTGGGGCATTAAATCCAGGCCGAGCCCGAAGGATCATTTGCGCACAGAAGATTAAACCCATGCATCACAGGAACGGCAAGGCAGGAAAGTGACCAGCGACAAATAACAGCATTTCAGATGTCTGACCTTCTTCACCCATAAACTGAAAAGTACCTGTAACTGCACGGTCTCACCATAAAGACTATGTTGTGTTGCTACTGTCATCTTTGGCACACAAGACTTGCATCTGGATTTATTCCAAAAGTGTGACACTGACCCCACAGCAGGCCTGCAAATTTTTGGGGTTTACTGGAGACCGCTAGAGGTTGCCATTAATGATCTCTATGAGCATTTGATTAATGCAATTAATGATTTCAGAAGCACGGATTCAGTGAGGAAAGAGGGGGAAAAAAAACACTTGCACTGTCTGCAAGCTCACAGCAGACATGGAAAATGATTATGTTTCAGAGCAGGATATGTAGTGCATTTGTCAGCAAAACAGACCTTGAGCAGACATTCTGTGTTGGCTAGCCATTATAAGTCAATGCCAATATTTGCAAAAGTGCTGTCAAAAACAATGACACTCATGTAGGAATCAATAAATGCTATCTGATACACCCCATGAAGCTCCACAGACACAAATGAGGCTTAGTGGTTGGATCCCACAAGCAGTCACATCACACAAGCAAAACATGAGCCAAAGTGTTAAACATGAGAAAAAAAAATGGCGGCAGTCAGTGAGATAGGCAGCAGGTGCTGCCTCAGCAGTCTGTGTGAGAGAGTCACGCCATTCCCATCATTCAAAGAGCAGAGGCTCCACTGGAGGCTACAGGCTGGAGGGAATTAGTGTCGCTCCCACGTTACGACTCCTTGGTGGTCCCCACGGAGCAGCGACTTGGTTAACTACGCCCAGCCACATCACCAGCTCGGTGGGGAGCAGGGGGGAAATTAGTCTGCCTCCAGCAACTCCACCCCCTAACCACCACCATCCACCACCGCCTCTCAAAACTCAATGACATCATCAAAACAGTGTTGAGTGGCAGTGATGTGAGACTGTGCCAATTAACGCGGCAAGAGAATGCATGCACACATACACACACACACACACACACACGGGGGAATCCGTCAGGCACTGATTGGAATCAGGGCAACTGCATGACTGAAAACGCAAAGTGGCTTCTCAGGTTGGAAACCTGTGACTTTACAGCAGTTCCGGAGCAAAAAAAAAAGATCATTCCCATTTAAAGATTCTTTTTCATGTCTTCCAATTTGTCTGGCACCTGTGCTTTTCTTTTTGGATGTGCACACCACTCCTCTCCAACACCCCTTTCAATTTCTACCCACTGACAAAACCAACACACACACACACACACACACACACACACACACACACACACACACACACACACATAAACAGGCACATTAAAAACACTCATAACCCACTAAAAATAGCCTTTCATATCCACTTCACCAAACACACACACACACACGTGTGCACACAGACACACACACACACACATACAGTGTACACACGCAGACACAAAGTGAGCAGCAGTAAGAGATGTGTGTGATGATTGCAGGTAATGAACCCTCATGGGTGCACTCCTACGCTCCAGCACACAAAGACAGACCTGTGGTGACATAGTGCCGAACAATACACTAACAAACACCTCAGAAGAAATAAATCAACCTGCCCCTTCATATTCATGACACAAAAACAAGCTCACACAAACACATTTACCACAAATTATTCAGAGGTTTCTATCATGGACACTGGAAAACGTTGTGTTTTCCTGGCAGTATGCGTATTGGTATGTACAGTATACCGGAACACATATCTAGCCAAGCATCTGTTAGCATCCCCAAGCTCAGCTTTACTGGAATTGCTACATCCACCCAGAGCAATGGAACTGATACATAAAGGCTTGTAAAACAAGCAGGAGAAGGTCACTATGCTCCATAAATGTATAAATAAAGATCTATAATTATACCAACTATTCTTATCCTCTAGTCTTTCTCTTGCGGAACACTCTGTCCATCCCACACTCCCTTTCATCACACGAGAGGGAGAAAAAATACACTTCCGCTCGCTCTTCAGGCGACTGGATGACATGACAGACTGTTTTAATGTTGAATGCCACTGCAATCTAGAGACTCTTTTCCTTATTTTCGCTCATGATCAATTCTTCCGCATTGTCTGTCCTTTTCTAGAGACTTCTATGCAGTATCTGAGGCGGGGAGCACGAGGGACTGATCTGTGCATGGGCTAGCCTGATGCACACGCTCAGGTATAGGTCCCATGTAAGTTAAAGCCAATGTGGTCCATGGTGACTTTAATTTACATGGATCAATAGCCTCGAGAGGTCTCGGCAGGGAGCCTCGTCAAACAGCTAATGAAAAGACGTCTGGAGAGCATCGTCTGAGGGACACAAATACCAGCACAGTCAGTGATGGTGTTATACAGGTCTGAGGTCTGCCAGCAGCACTCCCACATTAAGGACAGTGATGGCTAATAGATGTAAGGCCCCAGGCCTGTGTGTGATCACTCCCAAGAAGCACCAGCATGAGTACAAATCAAGTTTCTCAACAAATCAATAAGTGCCACAGACCAGAACTATGCCCTGAATGGGATGTGATCAAATATTGATAAATAGTGAAATCTGAATGTATGCATAAATGTGTGTGTAGCCTGTAGTATTCTATGTGGGTTCAGATGGAGTAGACAATTGTGTGAAAGCACATGTGTTTATGTGTATGAAGATCAAGGAGACTTCAAATACATTTAATAGAACACAGAAATAGGCTAAAATCCCATGAACATTTTGTGATGCATTACGCTCTACACAATTCTGGTTAGCGCGCTCATCCTTGACATAGCTGCCCTGTCTAAAAGCAACTTCAGTCCCCTGGAAAGCTGGAAGCAAAACTGTGCCTTTCCAAATCCGGTCAAGCGCAAGACTGCACACACACACACACACAGACCACACACCCAGAAGCGGTACCTGTTCTAGTACCGAGAGAGCATTGTAAAAACACACATATGGCTAGCCATGCTCATGTGAGAGCTAACTCTTGAAATACAGTAAATAAAGAGGACTTAAATTTGCAAGGCCTGATAAAAGAATGATGAGACACATAAAAATATGGAGCTTCCAGCTTTTCTTTCCCGTTCATCCTCCAATGCTAAAACAGAAGCTCTGAAATATTGATGGTTTGTGTCGGGTCACTGCCTCTACCATCCATTAGAAACAAAGCAGATTCTCTCTTTCTTTC
>JAVQKI010021997.1:0-11290 GCA_036025975.1 Nematalosa erebi
GGTCTCAAAATGTTACTGCCACTGAGTCAAACTTCTGAAGTTTCTTAATGAATAACACCACTAGACTATCAATGCTGTTGCACCTGATGCAGAATTTTCATGTCTTACCATGTCACCCAAAGTGAACCACTTTGTTTTGGGTTCACAGAGCCATGGCCTGTGTGTGTGTGTGTGTGTGGGTGTGTGTGTGTGCACAGACTGGGTGAGCTTTTAGAATGGATTCACAGAGCTAGTAAAACACAAAACTAGGAGAAAGGACAAACAATGTTAGAAATTGTCTGGAATCGCATCTTTAAGTCTGGACCAACCTCATGAATGAATTACTCACACCAGGAATAGCTAAGACCATTGCTGGAAACATGAAGATCAAGCTTAGGTCAAACTTTTTTAATGCTGAAGCATTCATGTTTTGTCTAATAAGGCCCTTAGAGTGAAACAGGTGAATCTGTACCATCACATACAGTATGGGCACTCTTTTACATGCTGAGAAGACATATTGGTAGGAATACATTGATGAACAGACTGAGAAATTCAATTTTCAGTGACTGAGACAAGTAATAGACTGAACTTGAAAATGATAGTATACCCAGCATGTAGGCATGAGGTATGGTGTCTGTGTTTAAACTGTTTGTATTAGAGAGTAATAACATTCAAAATATGTCAGCTGATACATCTGTTCAATTTACATGATTACAGCGCAGTGCCTTCATTACAGATCTGAAATACACTTGATATTTATGACTTGATGGTCAAAGCATAAAATCCATGCGTTTGTCTGTGGACAGTGATGGGGCCGAGACAAAGAGCTCTCATCTGGGGTGGATTCTGAGCATGGTCCAGATCCATCATGTAACGCCACATTAGCTTTCTCAATTGGTCTCAATGTTCCAATATCCACACTGTCAGCCAGCAGATGGCTTCAGCAAGGAATAACCAATTATTGGCATGAAGACAGTTCCAAAGCAAAGAAGAGCCACTTACAGACAAGAAATACAGCTTTTGTCTGCAAGACAATAATTGTATTTCTTTTCCCCATAAATACCCAGGTACGTAAAATCAATGCGAGAGGACCCAATCTCAATAAATCTCTTGCTCTGAGGACTGATCACCATATTCTTCTCCTCAGGCTCTTATTACAGCAGGATCCATGTTTGAAAGCCACAGCTCAATCAATGTGTTAATTATTTGTAGTGTTAAAACAGTCCTGCACCCTAGTCTGTTGTATTTCAAACAATGTGTGAATTGCAATGGCAAATGCTCTGCTAAATGAAACACATTAGTAAAATCATGGATGTGAGAGGAGAGGCATATTTCAGTTTGCTTTTCTGAGGTGCACAGGAGCCTTTGTGGCTTTTTTCCATGTAATTCAACTTTAAAAACCTGGTTTTTAGCCATATGACCGGCCTTCTGGTTAAGAATTCAGCGTGTCAGTCCAAACACAAAAAAAGTCTCTTTATAGCTGGTTCCACTTCAGTGGTCATTGATCCACAGGGACCGGTCCGTACGCTCACTTGAGCAGCCGTGTGCATGGGTGACGCCACTGAGGATAACGCCAGAGGACAAGTGACCAAAGCATTAATAAATAACAACCTTAGATTTTTCTTTATGTGCATGAAATTTTAAAACATGCTCAAAGCCAGAAAAGGCCAATATTAAATTTGAGAAAATTGAAATTTCTTAGTCCTGTCAGTTACTGTAAGTTTTCCTGTGGCAGATAGTGGTGGAAAAAAACACAAAATGCAAAGACACAAAATAGATCACTCAGAGCAGAGTGGAGATGAGACCACATGGAGACCACCTATCACAATTGAGAAGGAAGGAGGGCTAAGCATGGGTTTTCCACTAGCCTATGACTATAGACTGAGGCATGCTGTGTACTCATTGCTGCACGTCTGGAAAACACAGATGCAAGCACTCTACGACTCAATAGCCATGTTTATACTATCGGCCAAACCTGGTGCTTGAACTAAGGCCTGGTCAAGGTAGGAGTTTATACTGTACTGGGCTAGGCTTAAACAGGAACTACCTGGAACTATTGCCCTGGCAACAGGCCGCAGGACCACAGGGGCCAAGTCCTCGTGATTACACATCATAATAGATGGCTTGTACAGCTACATTGGCCCATTACTGTATAAATCATCAGGAAGTCTAGCCCTGGTGCTTGTGTCCTGGGCCAAAATTCCTGGGCTTAAGATCCTGGGTTGATGGCCCAAAGTATAAACAGGGCTTATGACTACTTCTTCCCCCCACAACTTCGAAGTGCTCCAAGGATTCAGCAGGTTTTGCCCCTGAGTAAGCCATCTAGTGATTTATTCTGCAAACTCGACGGATTTCAGAAGACTATCACATTAGTGTGCTTTGAACTCTAATCCAAGATGGCGACCACCATGAAGAGCTACCCATGTGGCAAGGTGACCCCCCACTCGTTGGCCCCGAGACATGCGTGATGTGCCTGGGACCATGCACAAGCTGTGCTCCGTATGCAAGACGACTGCCCGCGCTGCAGTGTCTTAGGACCGTCCAACCTCCACTTCAACACCGTGCTCTAGGCTGACGAGCTATCTAGCAGCCAGCCACAGGCTAGCCAGGAGGCTACAGGCCAGCTAGCTGGCCCACCCAGCCTCACCGCTACATAATGGAGCACGGCAAGCTCCACCAGATGCTCCAGCAGCTACCATCTCAAGGTTAGATGGATGCTACTTCGGTGCTGGCCTAACGGCAAGCGTGAGACCGAACACATCATACAGATATATTTTTGCTACTTCTGACATTCTTGTGTTTTTGTCTTTGATCTTGTCTTGTTTAGTGTTAATTGTTGTGCACTTTTTTTTCTTTAGGTTAGGAAATATTTATTTATTATGTGTTATGTATCTCTTATTGTGGGATAGCGAGAAACATACTTTCAATTCCTCTGTATGTCTAGTATGTGGAGAAATTGACAATGAAGCTGAATTGACTTGATTTGATTTGAAATTGAATTTAGAAACGTAGCTACTGTAGAAATTTGACATTCAGTCTAAATCTATATTGAAGATGTTTGGTTCCATGCGCCACGTCTTTGTGAGGCAAACAAAAGGTGAACGGATGATTTTTACATGCGTTTCCCACTGTAAAGCACTGAGGGGGAGGTATTATGATATGGGGGTGATTTGTTGGTGATGATTCTTAAAAATCGAAGGCAAACTAAAGCCGCATGATTATCACAGCATTCTGCAGTGATATGCCATCCCATCTGGTTTGTCCTTAGCAGGAGTATCATTTGTTTTTCAACAACAGGAAAATGATCCCATATCTCCAGGCTATCTGACCAAGAAGAAGAACGATGCAGTGCTGTGCCAGATCACCTGGTCTCCAGAATCACCATGACTCCAACTCAGTTGAGATGGATTTGGATGAGTTGGACCACAGAGTGAAAGCAAAGCAGCCAACAAGTGCTCAACACCTCTGGGAACTCTTTCAAGACTCTTTCAAAAACCATTCCATGTGACCTCCTCATGAAGCTGGTTAAGTGTGCAAAGCTGGCATCAAAGCAAAAGGTGGTCAAGTCAAATAATCTCATATATAAAGCATATTCTGGTATATTTACCATTTTCCGGTTTTCCACAGATTTCCATATGTGGTATTAACAACGTAGAAAATGAAATAAAAACACAAGAACCACTGAATTAGAGGGCGTGTCTAAACTTTTGACTGGTACTGTACACTGATGTACAGTACAAGGTTAGGGCTGTGCCGGTTTGATTTTTTTCTTACCGCAGTCAGTAATCTAGAAATTGTCGCGGTTTTGCAATATACCGCTATATCTCAATGAATGCATAGACACACACAAAAGAGACACGCCAGGCATACTCACTTCCCACACACGCCTTATCTCACGCTAACTTTTCGTCTTCATGATGTTCTCCAATATATAATAATGTAGCCTATACATGCCCTGTGATATTCGCACCGTTTTAAGACGCAACGGCAGTCCATCAACACAGAGTACACGCAAGTTCTACTTCATGCATGTCAATGTAAAAATATAGCATAGGCCTATATATAGCGGACGTCTATAAACTTGTCCAAAATAGCCTGTTTTGGCAGTTACTTAGGCCTACCTGACTTACAATAACCACTTGCTTTAAGCTTGTAGGCTTTGTAATTTAAAAGCGAAAGTGCGCTCTCACGACTTGCGCTCCTCTTGTCCCCTCACCCCGTGGTATAGCGGTAATGCGGTTACCGTCCCAGCCGTAGGGTGAACCGAGCCGAGTACTAACCCCCAGACAACACACAGGATTTCTGGGGCTCTCACTGGACACTGTCGCAAACGTCGTCCCTCTCTGGGACAGACAACTGATGACAATCCACACATGCTTAGCGCATTTCCATCTGGGAGTGCATGTGACCGTTCACCAATGCCAGAGGCTTCTCGGTCATTTGAGCCGCTTTTAGATATTGAGCTGAAACTGCTGTCCTTTAAGATGGCTCTGCTGTTGGCATTGACGTCAGTTAAACATGTGGGAGACCTCACTGACCTTTCAGTCCATCCAGCATGCATGAGGTTTGCTCCTGGAGACACCAGGGTTGTCCCACATCCTAGCTTCTTCTATGTACCCAAGGTCTTGGCTACCTTGTTCAGATCTCAGGTTATCAAACTGCCTGCCAGTCAGTATACATATAATCTGGCAAAATGCGGAATTGACTGTGACATGGGTCTACTGCTATGACCAGGGCTCTCAAGTTAAGAAGTTCGCAAGGAGCGTGACTTTGTCCCTCAGGGGGGAGGGGAGGTGGCAGGTATACGAAAGTCCTACGTCTGCTCCTCCACCCCCCTGATCGAACAACGTGAAGGCCCTGCACCTGCACCCTTCCCATCAACCCACATTCACGAGAGAGAGGAAATACTACCTCCGCTATGCACTTACCGAGCTCCGAAACTTAACTCCCGAGCTCTATGCATGCTCAGACAGCAACGTTGTGTGTCACGTTTGGAAAATAAGCTGTAGAAATTTCTTGCGGGCAAGTTCATAATCTCTCGGAGTGAGAAATGCCATGTGTGGCGTGTGAGCGTGTTAAGTCATTGAAATGCGTGTCTCACGCTCAATGTGTGAGACTTGAGAGCCCTGTCTATGACTGAGTCTTAAAGTAGATCTATGGTTAGCTAACATTATATTAATGTTATCAACCCAGCTGGAGCCCAAACAGTTCTGATCTAGTTAACGTTTTGGAGATGAGCTCATGTTAGGAAGTTAATAAAATAGTCCTGTATATAAAATCTTAACTGCAATGTAGGCTAGTTGTAACCACCTGGTATAAGCAATGTCGTAATGAATATGCTAGTAAGCTACAGTAATGTCATTGTCAGCAGATTCTATTATAACCGCCTTATATACACATTTTAGAGGCCTTTTCTAACTTTTCAATCATCATTTTGTTTACTTTACCTATGATGTTTTCTTTTTTCTATCTGTGTAAAGCACATTGAACTGCCTCTGTGTATGAAATGCGCTATATAAATAAAATTGCCTTGCCTTGCCTTAAAGGGATTTTCCGGAGTGAATCAATCCATAGCCCTGTTGTTTCGCATTGCTAAGTACGGTCAATAGGCATAATAATGACCGAATTTCATGCACGGTAGACCAACCAACGAAACGGCAGCCAACGCTAACGGATGAGGGCATGTGAGTTTCGTTTTCATATGCCCGCATCTGTTAGCGTAGCTGCTGGTTCGCAAATTTGGTCTGTGTTGTACCTATTGCTGTCATTCTGATGCCTATCGACAGCACTCAGCAGCCTCAAACAACAGGACTACAGGTTGATTCACTCCGGATAATCCCTTTAACATGGCGGCTAATATTGGTACCTCAGTGAGTGACTGGGGGCTACTGCCAAACATTGTCAAGGCTTCTTTCCTTGCAGTTATGCCGTGACTGCCACTTGCTTCCAATGTTATGTAGCACCGCAGTAATGGTGGTGCCACAAGATGGCAGAACCCACAAATTCCCTGGCGGATTTGTGTATATCATTAGCCTCCCTTGTGACTTGGGGTTTCATGCACGCCATTGTAACTGTGAGGCTGTGATGGTGCAAGCGTGGACACTTGACCTTATCTGTAGTTGGATATGACCTATGGTACGCAGCGTCCAGCTATCCAGCTAGCTGTAGATGTCTGTGATGATGTCATGCCACCTGCCTCGTCTCTGCACACTTCAGCTTCTATGCTTCAAGTGCGAAAAAGGAAGATGGCGTGCTTACATCTGCATTTTATAGCCAGGGGACTGAGACCACCGCATGCGCACCTGATGTCTGATTACAGTACGTCAGGCTTAGTGCTAGAGGGGCCAGTGATTTGGTATCTTCCAAGGCGATTCCAATCGGTGGTGTCTCACGTTCTCCTTCAGAGAGCCAAGGATATCTGTCATAACCTTATGTTCTCCTTGAAAACAAATACCAAATCATGATGCAGCCCAACACTGCTCTATCTCTACCTCACCTTGGGAAGGTGAAGAGCTCTTCAGTCATCAGAAGGCCATGGTATCCTGCTTAGCACAAAATCTCCTTCTGTGGCCCCTGGTTAAACATCTCTGTTGATCTGCTGGCAACAAGAATGACCTTTCATGAAATCACACCATTTGACAAGTTGATGTGATGTGACATTTTCATGCAATCACATAAAACTGAAGTGAGGAGGCATCTCCTTATCAAAATAATTGGAACTATTGAAAGTAAATGTGTGTTTGTCAGCTTTAAGGTGATGATTCTATGGGTGGATTTACCATTTCAGCAGCAGTAGCCCTACTTCTTCTTAAGGGTGTATGGATATTTATGATAAGGACTGATGTGGGAGAAAAGGGGAACATTTCTGTGCCCTCTGAGCACTATAGTTGTGAGAAGGAAATCACGCCTAAAGCTATTAGTGGTGCAGGCTCCACTGGAGTAAAAGCCTATGATAAAGTGGCTGGCCTGATAAGTGTCTTAAACTGAGGAAAACTACTCTGTGAAATGGTTCCCTTGACATAATTGAAAATCCATTCGCTTCCGTTGATGGAGGCTCTTAGCACATGAGTGCACTCTGTCATGCATAGATATTGATTAGGCATTAGGGTAAATTGGAAATAATATAACGGCAGTGTCGCAGGCCTGTGTATGCCCGTGAAGATGACGTCATCTCAGCCTCTAATACTGATGTGTTACTAGTTTTAATTGATTCTCAACAGCTTGTTGAAGCTTATAATGACAAAAGATGAACATTATATGGTCATTGGTTTACACCACAAGGCATAGGCTGGGTGTTCATGCTGTGTGACTTTCTGTACTCCCCACTCTCCTGTTCCAATAGATCTCATTTCACAATCAATTCTGTCTGCCCATAATGCATAACATCACAGTGCCTCAGTCTGTGAGAAGTGATTAAAATGAAAATGCCCTTCACAAGCATTCTGCCTGATTATACATGAGACATCAGTGGAATTATTAGATAAACATCAATGGCTAGCGGTTTTTATCCAGAACACAATATAGAAAAGTATAGCCTTTTGAAGTGAAGTCTTTCCTCTTGCCTTGTTTGCTTAGTCTTTGAGAGCTTTAATTAAAGAATCAACAACGCTTGAGAGATAATCAATTTAAGTGTCTGGAGCTGCCAGTACCTGACACACCTCTTGTTTGGTGATCTGATCACTTCACATTTTTCCTAAGATTCCTCTGCGATTTCATGTTGCCTCCTGTAGTTCATCTCTTAGTCAGATTTAGAAGGAAGAAGGAAGGGAAGCAACCAGTTCATCTGATAACCTGTTCACCTGACCTTGTAGGGTCCACCTACTCTACAACAGACCATGACTACTGCTGGATTTACTGAAGGTTTACAATTTGCGATCCTTATTGATGGTATTTTTTTTCTACTTGTTTATTAAAAAAAAAGACCTTCTACATCTTTGTTTCTAAGTATTAAGTATATCTGACATAGGAATCACATTCCAATTGCCACTTCTTCAGATATACAGGCACAGTTTCTTTCACACAGACACAAATACAAAGGATGCACGCTTAATGTATATGCCAATATACCAAGTTAAATGGCCTTCACCAGCGAGGCCTTCATATGGGGATCCATAGAGTTTTATGAGTGATGTCCCAGGGGAATTGTAGAAAGGCAGTGGAGGAGGAGGATGTGGTGCTGTTCCACTCCTCCCCCAAGCCACCTGAGGACTATTAGAAAGCATCATGGGAGATATGGATCACACCTCCCCAGTACCACCCAAGCAGATCCTTCAACCACCCCACACGCACACACATGCTCAGATGGAACATACATACAGTACACCCACTCACATATACTGTACAGTGTTCCCTTCTGTGTTCTACACACACATACATAGTGTTCATCCACAATTCTCTCTTTCTGTTTAGCACTTGACACCCCACCCCACGCACACACAGGCATGCACTCTCTGTCTCTGTCGCTCTCTCTCTTTCACACACACACACACACACACACACACACACACACACACAGGCATGCTCTCTCACTCTCTCTCTCTTTCTCTCGCGCTCTCTCTCTCACTCACACACAGCATAAATTAGCTGCTGTCCCGACCTTGGCCCCAGAAGCAGCCCATCACTCTCTGCCAATCTGCACGCAATTTCCAGCTGATTCCTAGCACTGCTGGAACCTTGAAGCCGGGTGGGCTGCAGGGGCCGGTGATGAACAGGAGGTGGGAGGAGAGGAGGAGGAGGAGAAGAGATGAGTGGGGGTGAGAAGAGCTAAATCAGCAACTAAAGAGTGTCTCCTGGAGACAAGACAAAGGAGCCCGCTGCCTGTGCCTCTCCGATTACTTCCCATAGTAGAGGCACTCTGCCCATCAGCACTGGCCTGGGTTGCCCCCTAATGGGAAATGGAACAGTGATTGGATAATACTGGTCTAGTTACAATAGCAAGCAGCCATAATAACAACATATCTTTGGTTGGGCTAAGAAAGCTTGTCAATCTGTACCAACCTTCCCCTCATATCACATTAAGATCAGGTCCCCACAGTCCCATCAAAATAAACAAAACTGATTTCTGGAAATGACAATGTTAGATGTTTTATAAATTATGCCATCATGCTGACGTTGGACTCATTTCAGTAAGATGTGTTCATTTTGTCTGTGGTAGGCTACCTTAAAGGACAATCTGTGACAGCCTCTGTGTTGGAAGGATGAGTAGGCTAGTGCTACCAGTTGTCTTTCAGCAGGTGATTCCTGAGAATTGTAGCCTATCATAAGATCAGAAGTAGCCCATGTTCTGGGTTGATCACATAAAATAATGTTTTTTTATTTAAAAATAATATGCTCCAGACAAATGTAGGCTTGTTGTGCCATATTCTGGCATAACTTTCAGTCTCTAGGTTTGGATGAAGCCTACAATAAGTCTTGTGTGCAATGTGATATTCTATTTTTATATTGTCATATCATAGGGTGTTTATTGGAAGCTGTCAGCAGCACAGGCCAATTAATAAAACAATAACACAAACACTTAGCCTTACACAACATACAAAACATGCTAAAAAAACACTCTCTTGCACAAGGGTTTTATGTAACACTGATGTTGCATTGTATAGGCTCCTACAGTCGACAGGAAACAGCCAAGAAGACTGATGCTTCTATATGTAAATGTTTACCGAACGTAGGCGAGCTGCACAGGGTTATTTCTTTCTCTCTCATTTATCAGCATGTAGCACTGTTGCAGAACTGATGGGGCTAAACAACTCTACCAAAGAGATGCGACGCTGACTGCAGTTCGCAGCTTCCTCCCACACGCTATACATTTCAAGGCTTCGCGCATAAACAGGATCAAATTCCCTACAGCCTTTAAAGGAAACGCTACACAGTTTTAGCACCTCCGGTTGGACTGGATAGCAGTAGACCTTATAGGGCGGCCAAGACTGGTGCAGGCATCTAAAAATCACTCGTGTCCAACTCCCACGCGGATGACTAATGTGCAGCCAACGGAAGCACCACAGCGCCGCCTGCTGATTATGTTGAATACACAATTGGGACATGCTCACGTCACTTTCAGATGTGCTAGAAAGGGGAATGTCAGAGGAAGGGACTGGAGTAGGTTCGGTTATACATACATGGTTTCCCCTGGAACTGGCATTTAGCCTCAATTAGCTTTAAAGCCCTGTCTGGATATATGTGAACTCTGTCTATTTGTGAATTTGGGATTTGGGGATCTGTTTGGATACAAGTACAGCTATAACCATCATAGCCTTCTAATTAGATACAGAGACCCTAAAGAGGGAGAGATAGTGACATGGTAAATTTACTCATCCAGGTGCTGACGCCTAGGCTACAGTAGGCTACATATCAAGAAAGACACTCACAACAATTAACAGGTGCTAATCTATCCACCATTTTAGATTCAGAAATCCTGAAACCTACCATGAACTCCTTCTATGTATCTACTTAGCCTGTGTTTTAGCTACATGCAGATCAATAGGCCTACTCACTTAGCAGTTTTTTTTAAGTGACCTTAGTCTGTCAACCCTTCTGCCAGCTAATGATTTACTGACCAGGATCAATGGCATGTTTTGAGATTATTAAATAATCATTCACCTGGTTTGTTTAATGTATCGGTGCAACATGCCAGATCAACAAGATAGGCTAATGTTAACAAAAAGAGACCACAGCACTTTTTTCACTAAACAAAGTGCCCAGAGCCATTGCCTGAGGTGAACGATACTAATAGACTCCTGCAGTCAGTGTTGGAAAACATCTGAATCTGATAACAGACCCGAAGATGGTTCTTCACCAGGTAGGCTATTCGTGTATCTAAGTCACTCAGGCAGACATGTATGATATAGTGTCTCAATAAGACAGTGCCTCTCCTGCACTGTAAGCTGAGAAGTGGGCTAATCAAGGCAGTTATGATGTGATGAGCCAATGATTCTTTCTCCCATAAAAGAAACCACTTAAGATGGCCTGGGCTTAAAGTGGTGCTGCATAATGGTTCTCCTGTCTGCCTGCCAAAGCACACCACAGCCATCAACCACAAGTCTGCAAATGGAGGAGAACACCAGCAAGCTACTCAGGCATACTGTAGGCCTAGTGGTCACCCCCTTGAAACATGACATCAAAAAGATGATTGAGGTCACCTTTTATCAATAAACCATTGAAATCCTTTGGGTTTGAACATGAATTATGAATTATTGAAACTATGAATATTGTTTCCAGCACACAGATTTACACGATCATCTGCTTTCTCTAGACAAAAGAATGTAAAAATTGCATGAATCAAAGGCTTGCAAATGCAAATGTTTTTATCTGTAGT
>JAVQKI010022065.1:0-14271 GCA_036025975.1 Nematalosa erebi
TTAGTAGTTCTGTTTGTTGTTCCAATTGTGAGGTTTTTATGTGAAACATATTTTGCACACAGCATTGTGAATCTATTTGGCATTAGAGCTGTTTTATACTTGGAATATTTGTGTACATCTAGACATAGAACACAGTGCTCTCTAGAATGGATAAAAACATGATCAGTTTTGATGATATCGAACATTTCCTACATTTTTTGTTCTTGTACGCGAGAAATATATTTAAAAAGTCCTCTTTAACAAAAAAAAAAACCCTGCAAATAACTGAAAAATTAAGAGGGAAAAAAAGTTTATAAAATAGGAAAATGGAAGCCTTGCTGTGGTGCAGTATGTATTGCTGCTGTAGTGAGAAGAGGCGTTGGTGGGTTGAGGCCCTTGTGGAGTGCCTGTGAGTGTATGACAGAAAATGGCTCCTCATTTGCTGTTCCTACCCTTAGACACGTAGGGATGGAGATCAGAGCGTAAGCAAAGAAAAGAGACTCTGTATCTGAATGTAGTTAGTCATCCTCTCCCCAACTCATTGCCAGTGGGACCTCGCTCAGCCTGCAAAATTCTCAACTTCAAAGAAATGCACCAAAAAAAAAAAAAAAAACGTGGAAAGTACAGATGTATTGCTATGATATATTATTGTTAATGTATTAATATTATTATTCACTATTTGTGTTTGGAATGCTGCTTCTTGTGTAATTTCTTTATTGTTAAAAAAAAATTAATATATTACAGTTTGAGGAGTAAAGATGTAGCCTTGGGAATTTGGGATGTGTCAATAACATTAGTGGCAGTTAGCATTAGATTGCCTGATATTGTGTGCCCAGCTCTTGGGTATGCTGGCATGATTCGTGTCATTTTGTTAAAATGTGTTTCATTTTGTGCGCAAGCGGTCACTGTCCAACAGAAAGAGAGAAAGAGCCCCTAGGAGTGGGGTAGGGGTCGAGGGAGGTAAAATATCAGGGTTTTCTTTTCAGTATTTTTTTTTTTGTTGTTGTTGTTGTTTATTTTTTTTCCCCCTAAATGCCATGTCTGTGGATATGCTTGGATTTTGTGTTTTTGTTACAAGTATAAAAGGTGCAAAATGAAACAAAAAAGGCTCTCACTCTTTAAAAGCTGTTTGGTGTGAAGCCATGTCATGTCTTAAAGCCACCAATGCACCCTTCCTCCACGCAAACATCCTCCAGAAACCCTACCAAACGTTGTTCTGTGGCCCCCGTCCTCCCCACCTGCCTTTTGTTAATGTGGTCCTTTCCTTTTCATCCATGGTGCAGAATCAGGTTTGGCTCTCTCCAGCCTGTCTGTAGACTCCTTTGGAAGACCTTTTTGGTGCTTCAGCATCTGTCCTTTGCAACAGATGTGGGATCTTTGAAAAAAAAAAAAAATTACTACTGTATTTATTAATGATGGAAAGACATATACATGCCCAGAGTTTGCTATTGCATCGTCCCATCACAGCTATGGATGTCACCGTGGGAAGCAAATGTCATTTTGTTCTCTTCTGTTTTTGTATATATGGTTTATGTGGATAGGGTACAAAATGGCTGATGCCTTAAAGACACACACAAAGTATGGGATGAATATAACGTGACAAAATATACATTTTTGGCTAGCAAACGGATGTATGTCAGAAAAGGTCATTCCTGCCTGAGAACATGTCTCAACTGTGTTGCTCTCTCCAGATGCGCAAACACACACACACACACACACACACAAACACACACAGATAGAGGTCAGAGCAGACTCAGACTTCAGTCAGGTGTGTGTCGGAGGTTTCTGCCTGCTGTAGAATCAAAGATGGACATTTTTTTGTGCTGTCACTTTTTAGAATTGGACAATTTGGATGTTGACTAAAAGAAATTCAATAAAAAACAAATGTAAAAAAAACCATGTTTCTCTGTCATATTTATTAATAGAAAACCAGTACTGGCAAACAGGAAATATTGTCACTGAGTGAGCGCTACTTTTATTAGATTTTTGCTGAATGAACTAGCATGTAATGTTCAGAGAACTGTTATAAACCAAGTGACCTTCAAGCTGCTGTGGCATTCGGGAATTACAGGCAGAACATATTTGGACTACAAATCCCTGTCAGTGGGCAGGTGAAGCATCCTTTGCTCATTTGCTAGATTGGATCAAGTATGGCTGAAGGACGGGTTTGGTGTGAAGTGTCCTTGCACTACCTGATGTGAAAGACAACCCTATGGTTCCCAGAGATGTTTGAAACTCTTTTGTGTTCATCCTGCCAGTCACAAAGCAGGATGAAGTCATTACCAAAATGGACATGGTTTTGCCTCAACAAGTTGTACACTATTCACAGATTCTGCCTCAAGCCCACTACATAGATAATGCATTAAGGCAGAAATTACTTTACTCAATGTCTCAACAGAAACCAACAGATGTTTCTCCAGCACTGTGTTGTCCATCTTCAGTAAGCCAATTCTTCAAGTGTTTTAAGGTCCTGGAGTTTGGCTAGCAGGAGTGTGGATTTTAACTGGTGAGTTTTTAGGGTCTGGGACAATCTTTGAGATCAATAAATCAAATCCTCGCATGATGGACGATACCTCTGTGCATTGAGTAGATGATACATGGCTGACTTGTGATATTTGCATGAACAAACTATGCACAGAACAGGTTTGCCAAGAAGCTTTCAACTCTGAATGTGCGTATGTGTAGCTTAATTTGCTTATTTTGGTCTACCATCCTAACACCATGATAGTATCAGCAGCTCATACAGGCAACAAATTAAATAACACTGAATATTTCTTATTGACATCCTTTCCTGTGGTTAATGGTTGTTATCAAGACTATTTCAGCACGCCATGTCTTACTAGTTGTAAATCTGGAACTTTGTTTACAGGACACAGAATGACACCAACTAGCACCAGCCTGTTTTATCTGACACTGTAAATAGAGATTGAGAGTGAATCATTGTCTGTGTGTGTGAGAGAGGGAGAGAGAATGTGTGTGTTTGCAGTATTGTAGGGGTCAGAGTGCATCTGTGCCATTCAGGTGTCTCTTCCTTTGCCCCTGAAGCTGTCTCAGATTAGTCAAATCCAGCAGCTTATCCTGTTCATGCAAACTCCTGTCGACAGCGACCTTCACCTCTCCGAGCTGTGGTGGCCCTGGGAGTGTATAGCTGCCGCTGCCGCTGCTGCTGCTGATGCCACAGACACATGGGTAGATCACTCACTCCGCACTTATACTGAGACAGAATGCTGTCCACTACTAGTCTTTCTCTTTTAACACATACAATAGTCTGTGCAAAAGTTTTTTGTTTTGTTTTGTTTTTTTTTTTACAAAGATCTGCACTTGCAGACTTGCACAGACTTAAAGTGTGCACACTTTTCACATTTTTTTCATAAGTTGCTTGTTAGACCTGCACCTTGATTCAGATGGGTAATAACTGGACCATTGCCTTGATGGTGTCCTTCCTTCATTTGTTTATTCAAACAATCTCACCAATTCACAGCCTTTCATGCACAGTCACCTACCCTCAGCTATGGACAAACAAACACACACAAATCATACAGACAGCGTGGTTCAGTGATATACTTGACATTCAAACCAGATGATGATTATATCATGAGAGTCCAAGGCAGCACAAGTTCTAGCACAATAAAATGAACCTACTAGACTGACTGCAAACAGCACTGAATGTGGATGGAACACAGCTAATCCTCTTCGGCTGCTAACGAGCCATGTACAGTACACAAGATGGAGGAGAGCAGCAAAGCCACGGGGCCTACTGACAGATGGAGCCAACAGACCGACTCTACCCTAAGATCTCCGGGGAGCAAGGGGAGGAGAGGAGAGGAGAGAGAGAGGAAACGCTCCTCTGAAAATGAATATGAGCCGACTGGTCACGTTGCCATATTTAGGACAATGCACTGACAGAGGCAGCATGCATGGGAGGATTGAGCTGAGGGCACATGCCGGCAGAGAGGCTTATGATTTATAGGGTGTTTCTTCTTGGCTGTCCAATTTTTAGAAAGGGCCCAATGCAGTTCAAGTCCCAAGTTGAATATAAATAAAGGGAAAGATTTTTAGAGAAATGAACAGATTTTTAGGGAAATATCCATGATCCCAGTTGCTTCCTAGTGACAATGAATTGTGATAGATGATTGACAATAATGGGGGTGGGGGCAACATAATACTAATGCAGGACTGCTGTGGTAAACTAAGAGGTGGGTAAACTATGAATCCGATGTTCACTGTAAAATACAACAACATTAAAAAAGTCTTGCTGAACATGTTTGATGAAATATTACTGTCCAAAAGCTGCATTTTGTATAAACTCCACATGAGTTTAATAATTAGATAAAGTCTATTTCTGAAATGTGAAAGGTGGGTGCACGCATCCACTTGCGTTTTGCCTCCCTTACAACCCAAAGTAAGGATTTCCATTCAGACCACTGGGTAGGCCTGCTGGTAGATCAATTTAGGTGATGTAAACATAAGCTTATATTGAATGTCTCAAGCTCCCCTGGTTGATGACCTGCAATGTCAGCCACACCTCCATGGCTCTCTGAACAGACAGTGCAGCTGCGGTGGTGGCATAATTGCAGTCTGGTATCCTGAAAGGCCTATTCTCTCTCTACAGTACGCTGGTCAGGTTCCAGTCTGCTGGTTCTGACATCTTGCGACATGGCAAATTATAGTACCCTACCCAGCTCTGATATGTCAAAATATCGCCGATATACCTCTGCTGGACTAAGGAACCGCGTCTGGGACTGAGTCCATTGGTTGGTTAGATATTACTTGTCGTTCTCTGCCACCGTGTGGCGTACTGCAAAAGTGAGTGGAGAAAAAAAAGGAATTCAAGGGAAAGACTAGCCTAGAAATCTAGACGCACACTGGCGGTATAGGATGGCTTGCCAGGCTCGGGAAAGACCGGTTAATTAACCCTTTGCATCACTACATATGTGCAGATTAGCAAATCGTCGTGTTTTTAAAAATACATTGTTAATCAATTATTATTATGTTTTGCTGCAACGTTTTTTTTACGATTTTTAATGACTAACAATTGCACAAGAGTTTGCCAGCCTATCATATCACAATTTTATAATAGCCTACCCATTCAGTGAAAAAACAAATAATACTAAAAAACCCTACTGGTTCTTAGAATAGAAGATCGGTGTTGTGATTTATTTCTGAAACTGGTACTTTAACGTCTAACCACTCCTCACATCTAGGCTACAACAAGTAAAGCTTCCATCTGTATGCTTCCTCCAATCCAGGCTCCATACTCACTTAATTTTGGACAATATCTGTTGCCCATTCGCTGTAGTTATGGTGCCACTTTCAGCTCTTCGGATGCAGTTGAGGTCTTTCATGAATTTTTCATTTAGTCTGCACCTAAACCTACTCAGGCAGCCTCTGGCGCTCTCGTGCAACATGCGAACTGACTAAGCAAAATCAGGAGCATTGGTCATTGGGACATTGCAGTGGTGGTGCATGTCTGGACTGCGGCTCTGGACTCTGCGCGGCCTACAAGAACGGAGGGATAAGGGGGCTACTGATTGAACGCTTGAAAACCTGCATTCCCTGGAGGGCCAGTGGTGTGATGTGCTGCCCTTGAACAGGGCGTGGCTGGATGCTCTGGCTCCCTCCCAAGGCGTGTTGCTGTGCTGTGATATCGCTGTATGCATGGGAAGTGCTGTTCTTCTTGGCTGTTTTGCTGGTGTGAGGTTCAGTCTTCACTAGAGATTAAAGGATAGTACTGGTTGACAAAACTAGAGCTGCAAGTGCAATTTTCAAATGATGAGACAAAATTGATGTCAATTAGACCAAATGTTGTCGATCTTCTCTCTCTCTCTGTGGTGTGTGTGTGTGAGAGAGAGAGGTGTGTAAGGCCACCGTTTACACCTGAAGGCCCTTTAACTGCTGTTGCAAAAGAATTCCAAAAGTCCACATGAGGCACTCATTGATTTTAAGGCCATACATTGCATCTTGTTGGGTCATGTATCCGAGCCCTTGGTGTCTCATTTCTAATTCAGTCAATGCGGAACAGTGCGTGAGGGGTGGCAGTACCTGCATTATAACAGTGTCACATACACACACACACACACACACACACACACAAACACACACATACAGTCTGACACGCCTTTCTGTTGACGCACATGGGTCGATCCCCTCGCATCTAGTGATATTGCAGCTTAAATAACCAAAAGGTGAAAAACTAAAAATAATGCAAATACACAACTATTAAGCCTGTGTGAAAACGCCCAAAAAAATACAACAGGCCTTAGTTAATGACTAACACTCAGAAGACTTTAGATAACGCAGGAACAATGCAGTCTTTGAGCACGTTTCTTTTCTCTCTCTCTCTCTAAAAGTAAACTTGGATGGTTTTGTGGTGTAATTTATTTTTCACTGCCAATCCTTTGAGAATTTTATCATAATTTAAACTGGACCATCCTAACAACATGCCTTTCACAGAAAAGGATGAGTTGCCACAACTAAAAGGCAATACACGATCAGCATGAGTGATTTTGCCCTCCCAAGGGAGCCTGGCTTTTTGCAGGAGTTTGCAGGTTTTCCCCTCTCTCCTGCTGCGTCTGCGTCAAATGATGCTCAACTTTCAGGCCTATATATAACCGGCTAGCTGAGAGGCACTTGCATCTCACTTCTCTCATCCTACCTCTTTCTCTACCTCTCTTTGTTCCTCGTTCTCTCTCTTTCTTGCTTCAATTGGGTACTGGCGACAGGAAAGTGAAGACCAGCATTTGATCCACCCTCACCATGAGTTTTACCGAGTTCTCCAGCAGTTCCTATCGGAAGATATTTGGAGATGCGCCTCGCCACACCAGTCGCATCTCTGTCGGCAGCAGTCCTTCTCGCCTGTCCTCCGGGTACCGCTCTGGAGTTCACCGCACCTATGGCTCTCCATCACCCATGCTGTCCTCCGGCTACCGCAGCAAACTCGGCTCTGGCCGCAACCCTTATCCCTCACTGCCGGAGCCCATCGACCTGACGCAGTCCACAGCCGTCACCAACGAGCTCAAAATCATCCGCACCAACGAGAAAGAGCAGCTGCAGGGTCTTAACGACCGCTTCGTGTCATTCATCGAGAAAGTACATAACCTCGAGCAGCATAACAAGGTTCTGGAGGCTGAGGTAACTCTTCTCCGCCAGCGCCACAACGAGCCATCCCGCCTCCATGACCTGTACGAGCAAGAGATCCGCGAACTCCGGGCACGAGTCGAAGAGCTGACCCACGAGAAGAGTCAAATGCACCTCGACTGCGTGCAAATGAACGAGGCGCTAGACAGGGTGAAGGAGAAATTGGATGAGGAATCGAAGCTTCGGGAAGAGGCCGAGAACACCCTGAAGACGTACCGCAAGGACGTGGACGATGCCACCCTGGCCCGATTGGAACTGGAGAAGAAAGTTGAGTCTCTGCTGGATGAGATCGCTTTCCTCAGGAAAGTCCACGAGGAGGAGCTGCAGGAGCTGCAGACATCTCTGCAGGCAACACAGGTGCGCAACTTTCCTCTGTCACGCATTTTTCGTTCCAGCAGCCTAACATTATTCGTTACTGGGATGTTTTACCATTGTACTACAAAATGAATACAGTGAATCGAGCTCCTCTAAATTATTTATTGAACTTTGAAGGCTCGCAAATTAGATCAGAGACAAATCAGTCTTATGCGCTAATATAGCCTAAGTTGTGTTGTCATCGACGTTTAATCCAAGGCCGGATTAACAAGGTTAATATCGCTAACAATTCTCGCTGCTAAAATAGAGCTTAGTTTGTTTTTTAGAGAACTGCAGTATTTTGTAGATCCCACGTTGGTCGTGACGGGGCTTTTGGTAATTTACAGCACTGCAGCTTCCCAAGTGCGCATAGCGGCACCCCGGGAAGTTCTCTGCAGTGCAGCATCCTGGTAAATGTCCCGTCGCCCTTCAAACTAAATATCTTGGTCACATTCAGACCTGGAAATAGGAAACTGAAAACACACCTACTTTCTTAAACATCAAGAGAAAATAATGTAATTTTAAATAAATTGATGGGGAAATGAATACGAGAATCTGAAGACACAGGGGATAAGAGAGAGAGAATTCTGGCTGTAGCTCCCGGAGTGGTGTTTTATTGTAACGCATAATTTGAGGTGTGGCTTTTCATAGATGTGTTAGGTAGTAACTTCAGTCTCCACAACATATAATACATTCAACTCTAATAATCCAAGTTAAGTAAAGTTTTTTTCTCGTCTGCAGCGGAGCTTTGGCTGTAAATAGAGCTCTTAGTCCAAACAGAGCTCAATTAGTTAGGGTCACTATGAACAACATTTTTATTCTTTGGTTGCATGTATACTAAAAAATCTCATCTTCAATGGAATAAAAAAAAAATTTGACACTGAATGCATCCTCCACAGAGTGCAGCTAATTGATTGGTTTCCCTAGCTTTGCCCAAGGGGGTTTCTGCTGCCTCTCAGAGGAAATAAATGCATGCTATTATTGACATTGTCACTCACTTGGTGTGAAGTTCCTTATTCAGCAGTCAATACATCCTCTCCAAGCATTCAAGCTTCATTTAGACTGCAGGTTCTCACTTAATGTCAATAAGCACTGTGTTTTTTCCCTCCTCTCCAGTGTTACTGGGCAAAAAAATGGTCTCTGCAAGCTTTCAAGACAAATTACTCTCAACTTTAAATTCATCACTACTTG
This sequence comes from Nematalosa erebi, assembly GCA_036025975.1. NCBI lineage: Eukaryota > Metazoa > Chordata > Actinopteri > Clupeiformes > Clupeidae > Nematalosa > Nematalosa erebi. The sequence goes on from JAVQKI010022065.1 coordinate 8,662, forward strand.
ATTATTAGTTCAATAGAAGCATAACCATTTTGCTTTCATCTTCAGTCAAAAATGTATGGAAACCAGATTACTGTCTTTTGAATTCTTATGTTTTTTTTTTTTTGCTTTTTTTTTATCCAGGTGTCTGTTGAGATGGACATGAGCAAACCAGACCTGGCCGTGGCTCTGAAGGACATCCGCGCCCAGTATGAGCACCTGTCAGCCAAGAACCAGCAGCAGGCCGAGGAGTGGTACCACTCCAAGATTGCCAGCGTGAGCGAAGCAGCCGCTCGCAACAACGATGCCATGAAGCAGGCCAAGGATGAACTGAGCGAGTACCGGAGGCAGGTGCAGTCCCGCACCCTGGAGATTGAGGCCCTCCGTGGACACAACGAGGCCCTGGAGAGGCAGCTGGCTGAGATGGAGGACCGCCATGGCAACGAGATTGGAGAGATGCAGGTGAGGAGGAGGTGTACAGTTTGACAAATATACAGGTATAGTTATATTGAAATGCATTATAACTACATAAAAACAACCACCCACTAATTACATTACAGAGAAAACAGATAGACAAAACCCACACAGATAAGAACACTGCAATTACATGATTTGTAATGGTTGTAGTGAATTAACTTGTGAATGATTTATCTGTCTAAAGCTGACTGTAGCTGTTTCATTAATCATTCATCAATTTATTTGTGTGTGGGCCTACACAGGAGACAATCCAGCAGCTCGAGGCAGCCCTGCGCAGCACCAAGGGAGAGATGTCCCGCCACCTGCGTGAGTACCAGGACCTGCTCAACGTGAAGATGGCCCTGGACATCGAGATTGCTGCCTACAGGTCAGACATACAGCATGCCCTACATACATCATCCCACAATGCCTTTGCATATGTATGAGTAAAAGACTTCAGCTCAAGGACAGAGTTCTGATGATGTCTCTCCTGTTCTTTCTCTCTCTTTTGCTCTTTCTGGCTCTCTTGGTTTCTGCCACCACCAACCTGTCACCTCGCCTTTTCTTTCTCTATCCTTTTATTTTTTCTAACCCTGTCAATCTTTAACTCTCTTTTGCTCTCTCTTTTCCTATCTTTTATCTATCTATCTGTCATTCCTCTCTCTCTCTGATTGCAGGAAGCTCTTGGAGGGTGAGGAGTGCCGTTTGAGCACCGTGGGTGGGGCACTGCTGCAGTCGGGCTACTCTGGCTTGTCCTACACCTCCCGCTCCTATGCCCTGAGCGCTTCCGCCCCCTACAGGCGACGTGGTGCCAAGCCCGAGGATGAGGAGGAGGAGGAGGAAGGAGAGGACAAGGAGGATGGAGAGGAAGAGGAGGAGGGAGAGGGAGAGGGAGAGGAGGAAGCAGGAGAGGGAGAGGAGGGAGATGATCAGGAAGAGGGAGATGATGAGCAGGGAGGTGAGGATGAGGAGGGAGGTGACGATGACGAAGAGGGGGAGGATGAGCAGGAGGATGAGAAAGAGAAGCAGAAGCAGAAGGAGAAGGAAAAAGAGAAGGATAAGAAGAAGGGAGGACCAGCCAGCAAGAGCAGCAAGTAGACTGCCTCTCGTGACGTGACACCCTGTCCCTCTCCACCTTTGCACTCATTCACTCATCCGCTCACTTGTTCACTCAGTCAGTCATACTCATCTGAATCTCTCTCTGGTTCATTCTCTCTGACCAGGCTAATGAGGAAATCTTCTCTGTCACATGGACACATACACGTAAACACACACACACATACACACACACACACACACACACACACACACACTCACACACACACAAACACACACACACACAAACACACACACCATGCATGCACACACTCACAATCACAAAACAGCCCTTTTGTCTCACGTTTCTGATTTTGCTTTTTGAATGGAGATGGCCATGTAAACACAAACTAAGAACTAGTCTTAGAAAGGAGAACTTCTGTATCTCCTTTGTGGTAAAAGAGAGGGAACTAAAGCAAGTGTGGAAAGTGATATTTTATCAATGTAGCACACAGAAAATAGTGCAGGGACCACAAAGAGACCTTTGAATGTTCAAATGGCTAGGAACAGAATGCCTTAAATGGATCACTTACGAATGAGGAGGTATTGAGGCACTGATTTGCCTGGAGATACTTATTTACAATGTGCCATTATTGCCAAAATTGCAGCATGGATCAAACAACGCTGAAGTGGTTGTGGGGTTTTTATTTGGTAGCCTACGGCTGACCATACGTGCAGAGATCTGGTGCAAGAGGACCAATTTGAAAGGTCCCAACTTTAAGGTGCTATCTGATTTTCAACAACAAAACAAGGAAGGGAGATCATGTAAGCATGCAGTGTCATCAGAGAAAGCACTAGATAATGCTCGTGTTGTAAATGCTGCAGTGAAGCACCCAACAGAGATGCAAATCATCCCTTGGTTGGTGGAATATCATAATTCAGATGAATCCCCTATGGCCTCTGGCCAAACAGCTCTTTAGTACACCACTGTGTTTATGAAATTATTTTATTTACATTTGCTAGTGAGAAAGAAGGCAAATGTCCCATGACTTTTTTCACTTTCTCTTTTTTGATGCAAACATACAGAAATTATCCCGTGGATCCATTCCTCATTAACCCATCTCTTACCACGATGGTCACAGCACGGCAAAAGTGGCAACTTGGAATTTCAAATGAAAATAAGCAAATAAAAAAGAAATATAGTTTATTTGGAGGGCACAGACTTTGGAGGCTGATGTATTTTCGCAACAATGCTCCTGATGAATGAAAAAAACAAACAAACAAACAACAAAATTAGAAAATGTAAAAAATGTTTGCTGCTATATATTCTCCTATACCTTTTCTGTTTGAAAATGACTTCCTCTTGATTGATTCATTTGTCACTGATCAGTTTTTCTGTGTTGGCCAGAGATCTGTCCATCATCTTTGCTTCCCTCTCTCTTGCTGTCATTCCCTGATCCCAGACCATTGGTTGAAATGGTTTTACTCCCCGCCCTGCGGTAGACCAGCAGACCCACCTCATCACTGAGCACCAGCTAGCCTAAGTAAGTGAATGTGTGTGTATCTGTCTGTGTGTGTGTATGTGTGTGTGTGAGTGATTGTTTGACAGTCTGTCTCGGACAGGGTGGTGGCTGGTGGCTCTTGCGGTGAGGCAGGTGGCTGGGACGGTGACAGCACTCCATCCTCTCTGCTGGTGACAGCCAGACAAGAGGTCATGCTGTGGGCTCAATGACTTATGGCTCAGCACCACAGTTAAGGGCTATTCAAAACCATAACCATCCCCTTTACCACTCTGTGGTTCAGGTCCAAATTCACAAGGTCATTGTGGACATGGAGATGAGTCTTTGGAGATGAATGAATGACAGCGTAACACAAGAGATATAAGAAATATATAAAGATGTGTTTTATTTTTTTCTGTGGAATGGTAGCAGTATGAAAATGTGTGGATGTGCGGAAGAAAAAAAAAAAAGATAATATGAAAAAAAAAACAACCCTGTTATGTGATTAGTAGAAGTAGCCATTGAGGAGAGTTCAATTTTCTACAGCTTTTGGCCAAAATCCTATAGGATCCTGTAGCAAAATGGTATCTTCTCAAAGCTATTCTTATGGTTTCAACAGGAAATTTAAGATAGGGTTTCAGTAATTTTTGGAAGTTTCTGGAAAGGGAATTGGATGCACGGTAGAGAGAGAGAGAGAGCTTTGTTGTTTGTTCACATTTCACTTTCCCTGACTTTCACTGATAGGTGAATGAATCGAGAGCAAGTAGTTGCATGGCCTGATTCTCAGAGCTTGACAAATAGGAGAGGATGGGATAGATTTGCTTGTTGTGTCTAAAAAAAATGTAAATGCCTTAACCATGAACAAAAGCAGTCTTCACTTTGCATTGTCACATTTTGGAGGTGGTTCAGGAGTGCTGACACTTTACAGACCTTTCTGCTATACTACTGTGACTGTATGTGCTACGTCATACAGTGAAATTCCTTCCAAAGCCAAATAAAGCCATTTATTAACCAAAGATTGTGTCCTGTATTGATGTTACTGTGCCATGTTAAAGTTTTTTTTTTGCTGATACAATAGGCCTAAAAACATATTTCATAACCACGGCAAAATGGTATTCTCACACATTTTCCTGATGAAATGGAGAGAACAACAAAGGAAATAAGAAAATCATTAGTTACAAATACAAAGTCAATTTGTATTATCTGGACACATGAAGAATTACCTTAGTCAGAACAATTTCAAAGCACAGGTATTTCACTGTATACCTGTGTGGGCTGTTAGGGCATGCACCACATGTCAGAAGGAGGAAATGGATACATGGGCATGAATGGAGGGAGGAGATGGCTAATACCCTACAGTAACCTGCACTCAGAAGTCAAGGTTTCATTTTCTTCATCATGAGAGATCACACCAGGAAGGACAGCACAGTCATTAATAACAGACGAGGGATCAGAGGGCGTCAGGATCTTAAAATGAAGACATGAAAACACCTCACTGAGGCACCCAAGAAGAAATTACTTCCCCTCACAGGTTCCCTTAAACTATAAAAGAACATGTTGAACTACTCGTGCCAACTCTTATGACAAAATAATGACATTCATTACTTAGTTGCAGAAATATGCATTCAGACATCTTAAAATACACCTCTTAAATGCTGTTTTGGGTCAAGATGACTTTATTCTCTTTCTTATGAACAAGTTAACTTCTAAAAGACCATTAGCCTGACACGCCAGACTACAACATCAAAATTTATAGTCTGGACATAACCGATAGACCAGGCTCAATCCAAGGGGCGGAATCACCAGCCCAACGAACAAACTAAAATAGAGTGTTGTGATTGGTCCTATCAAGCCTTGGTAGAAGACCCACTGAGACCATATGGTGTCTGGCTAGACGTACCTGTTGAGCAAAAGTATTTGCTAGGGTACGTCTAGATTTCTAGACATAGGCCTACTTTAAATCGGAATTGATACTCAATCGCTGGTTTCTCAGACAATCCAACATGCTGTGAAGTGCCAGGCAAAAGCAAGGTCAATAAAGTTCTTTGCTGCCAGACTCCCACTGCCACAGTAATTCAGCTTTAAATAGAAATGTAATTACAGTCTTGAGGAGGCCCATCAACATGGTGTGATGAAGGAGGCTGGTGGGGTGGACTGTGGCAGGATTTATCGTTTTTATCACTGCGAATCTTGAGGCTAGCTGAGAGATAGGCCTGATCAATTATGCATGCCTCTCCAAAACGGCAGTGCCTAGCCTGCTGACGGCATCTCTCCCCATCCTGCCAGACGAATCAAGGAGGTGGCTGAGTGCCACGAGCACGGGGCACAGGGGCTCACACCGGCTCATTTTCTGCTTGTTTTCCCAATAAATCTGTCTGATCCGGCGGACTCCTCTTCTTACAGTTTTAATCTTTAAGACTTATACCTGAGTGAGCAATCCCTGCCTTGCTCTGCACCATCCCCACACCCATTCCTCAATGTTGCTTCTACTTTTTTCCTTTAAAGAAAAGAACTCAAGACATTTCAGATGACAATTTTGCGTAAATTATTTAAGCTCTTGCTTTATTTATCCATCTTTTGTCCTTAAAAGATTGAGGTTAGACACAGTCACCTTAGACAAAGATGTTATGGGAACTGTGCAACT
>JAVQKI010022086.1:0-13943 GCA_036025975.1 Nematalosa erebi
TTTCTGTGTGCAAGAGTAGTAAATAGTAAACTAGCGTTCGTTGCCGTTACTGAAAATCGCTTGTGACCAGTTCCTAATGCACCTTTGGGATTATACCTTGGACAACAGAGGTAGCCACAGCCAATTTCTGGAAATGGCCAGCATTAGCATCTGAGTGCAGGCTATATTCTATGGAAGCGATGCGAATCTGTATCTATGGTAAGGACTTGAATGACAAAATAATGGTCGTCCTTTAAAATCAGTGAACACAAGACTGCTAACTGACAGTGAAAAGAATAACAATGACAGAAACAGTCACCATATAACCGTTTAAGGTTTTACAGTTTCATTAACATAGTGTATGTATCAACACAACCAATATAGATGTGTGGAATTCTGAATTAAAATGAACTAGCACAAACACTGAATAATCAATTATTCATTCAACCAAAAATGTAGCTGTATTTATGACTGAAACTGAATTCCTTTCATCGTTGAATGGTTATGTGTAATGAAAGACAAAAACGTTTTACTGTCTAACTGTCTAAGGACTGGGGGTCTTAAAGGGGTTGGTACAGTTACATAGATCGTGATAGATATTCAACCAGAAGTTTTGTTATTTATTAAGAACGATGATGGGTCTTAGCAACTGTAAGGAGTGGCTTAGTAACATGTTCGCTCCATAGATCCCCATTTAATTTGGAATAAGCATCATAAAATTGAGTCTGTGTTACAGATGCTCAAAAGAGGTTTTCTTTTTATGTAAAGTATCCAAGGCTTTGAACCGGTTCATGGAACGAAAACGAAAACCGAAAACTTTTGCTTTTTTGCTAGGAACAAAACCGAAACCAGAAACGTTATAATTTTTTATGTTCCAGAGCAGAAACGTTTATTGAAAATAATGGTAACCGGTTAATACCGGTTCATTTTTTTGTTCCTGACAAGATTTATGTCTGCAACGAAATGGTGAGGTTTACCTCCTGTCATTCACTGAATGTACTGTATGGAGAGAGCGGACAGACTGAAGCTCACGAGTTCCACCAGCAGGCAATCAGAAGGCTTATGCAGTCTCCAAGTCTCAATAATTTCATTAGTGGCAAATATTGTATCCCAAATCATACTAACATCACCTGTTTGAGAAGGTGCTTGAGATCATTACTAGGCTGTAACAAAAATTGTTGGAAACAGCTAACATTAATATTAAGGCCACTGCTTTAATTTATCTGGTAAAACCTAACAGTCCTCATATTTGGCATTTCAACAATTGGTTTTAGATGGGAAGGCATCACAAGAATCCTATAAAAAAATGTAACAGCATTTTTTTGTTTGACTAGGAATTAATTTAGTTCACGTATCGGCTGTGATGCAGCTTAGGCCTAGTGTTTTTTAATGTTTTCTATTGGATGGAGACTAAAATATAATATGGTGACGACTAATAGCCAATTTGAAAATATATCTATTTTATGTACCACAGCTGACATGGAACTTTATTAACCGGTTCAGGAACAATATTTTTTTGTTCTAACTGGTTTGGGAACGTCAAATTTAGGATTGAACCCAAAACCGGAAACGTTAAAATACTGTTTCTGTTCGGATCGGAGCAATTGGCAAAAAATTCTGGTTCAAAGCTCTGAGGTAACTATATCTTGCTACAGTGGACAGTCAGTTGAATTTGGCCGTATTTTTTGAATTTGGTGTCAGGTGTATGTGTGTGTGTGTGTTTGTGTGTGTGTGTGTGTGGGGAGGAAGTGGTTTTGTGAGGTGATATTTGAGGCTGGGAGTGGTCCCTGTGGGAGGCTCCGCTGGCAGGAAGTACCCAGTCTCAGAGCTCAGTCCAGGGGATAATCTGAGACTCAGCAGTCCCACACTCAACACCTGGGACTACATGACATGGGAGCTAGAGCGGCACACAAGGATTCACTTTTTCCCCCTGAAACATGACCACTGCATGCTCATCACCAATCTCTGGGAGTCTTTGAGAGCAGAGAAGGGCTTTTGTGTGCACTGGCAAGAATTTAGCAACCTATATCATAAACATATCAGTATATTGAGGTATGATTATAATGTAAGAAAGGCATGTATAATCTGATACGGTATGAACAAATCTGAATTAAAAAAAAAACGTTAACAGTGCAAGCAGTGCAGTCACAACACTGCATCTTCCTCTTAAGAGTTTGAACACAAAATCAACCACTATGTTTTGCAGTCTCTGCATGTAATTCATTAATGATGAAAATGACTAGTCTATCAATACGCCTTTATTGTTTGGAAGGGGATAAATAAACCCCTCACCCTGTCTATGGAAGCAGGCAGTGGCACAGGCAACCTACTTACTGCCTATAACTGCAGCATAGATGGGCTGACTTGGGAGTCAGCTGTGTTATTTCTGTGCCAAAATCTTTTCAGTCATTTCCCTGAAATTTTAGAGCTTCTTAGCAAGAGTTTTTGCCATGAAACCCTTTTCTCATAAGATGATCAACTGTGTTAATTAATCCTTTATGGTATCAGTGGATTTTTTTCCCCATCTTATTGCATTCTATTGCAAGAATTTATGAAACATGTCAGTGTGTCTCGCTCAAACTATGCCTGAAACTGTCAGTCCAAATAATTCTCCTTCACAGACAGCAGGGGGTGGACTACTGTTAGCTTGTGGAAGTTCGCTAGTCTGCTAGCGCTGCTTCAAGAGCAACAATGCAACCATGCTCAGAGGGCTTGTTTTTGTCTCTCATCAATAGGTAGGCTCTCCTCAGTAGGCTTCCAGTATCCCCCTCCCAAAGCAGTGGAACGCTGCGGAAATACAGTGATGGCTCAACACAGCAGATGCTTGAAATCAGTTGCTCTCAATCTGGTCTTGATTATCATTCTTCTTGAGCAGAGTAGAATGCTGACCAGCCTCTGTCTGCCGTACTAGCTGTCTGTGCAGTCACTGCCCACCTATTCTCCTGAGCTTCAACTTCACTGGCTATCTAAAGGGTCTAGTTTCTGAATTGCTTTACTATTTGCTTGCAAGTCACTGTTTTGAGAGAGACTGCAAAAGGGACAATGTCTGATAAAATTATATTTTTTAAGCTCCCCAGCAGTGCGTGCTGACCTGTTCGAGTATGAGGTTGTGCAAGCTCTCCAGGTAGATTAGAGTGTTCTATGAACTGTGTAGCTAGATACAAATCCTCATTTCTCTGTATGTACTTCTCCAGATTAGATCTCCACTTTATGTTCACAAATCTTTTTTTGTATCCCAAAGTAATAGCTCTATTGTATTTTGTGTGTTATGTTGGTGACCGTTAAGACGTAAAGTCTTCATGAAGGCAGGCCATGGACACAGCAGGTGTGGTTTGAGTTTGATTTTGACTGTGCGTGTGGAGTGTGCAGCTTGTATTGTCTCTGCTGATCCCCTCTTCCCCGTGTTGTCAGGCTGTCAGGGCTTTCGCTACCTGACCACTCTGTTTGCTTGTGTGTAATTTAAGACCTTGAGTGGTGGTTTGTTGTGGAGGGCTTTTGGCAGGGTGAGCCTGGGGCCAAGTGCTTGGCTGGCCCGCCTTCCACATAACAACCCGGTCGAACTGGACGTGCAGCTCTCTTGTGCTGTGAAGGAGGCCGTGTCGTCTCTGTAAACAGGCGAGGGCTGTGCGAATGGCGGTTAGGGAGGGTCCTGCATATGAATGAGGGCAGACCCCCCCCCACACACACACACACACACAAACACACTCTCTCTCACTCCCTCTTTCGCTCTCTCAGCTGTCTTGCTTTGCTTACCCTCTTCAGTCAATGAATATGAGCTCTCTCTCTCTCTCTCTCTCTCTCTCTCTCTCTCTCTCTCTCTGTCTGTCTGACTTTCTCTCTTTCACTCTCTCTGTCTCTTTCGCTCTCTCACTAACCCTTTCCCAGCCTCCCTCCCATACCCACACTCTGCTTTGCTCTCTCTCTCTCCACACACAAACCCTCACACACTTCCACACAGATCCCTCATGGGAGAGTCGCGCTGCAACGGCGCTGTGTCCTGGATATGAGCGCCAGAAGCTGAAAAGAGATGTTCACTCAGAGCTGGAGAGGAATGTATGTTTTTCTACAAAAAAAAAAGACTCGCCTTGTTTTCTATTTTTTTCCCACATGCTGCGGTGTCTTTCAGATACGTTGTCTCCCTTGATTAGTTTTCAAAAGCAACATTCATAGCGGGGGATTTGTTTTTGATGCTGTTGGCTGTGAAACCCTGTGGATTTGTAGAACAAGGACAGGACTGAGCAAGACGAGGCAGCATGCGAAGCAGCTCTTCTCCGATGCCCTTCGATCATTTCCACGACGTCGGCAAATCAGTTTTTTGTTAGAGGCGGGGGCGAGAGGTTGCTCAGTTTGGCAAGCTGATGGTCCTTGGAGCTTAAGAAATACCTGCACCGGTACTACCCTAGGAAGCCTCCGGCAGCGAGCCCCTCGACCCTGTGGTGAGGCGCAATAAGGGGCCGGGGGTGGCCGCCGGGGCTCTATGCGGGCGTGGGAGCGCGGGGCAGCGGCGGGGCCTGGAGCGCTGAAGCAGGTGGAGCACACATGGAGCCCAGCGGCTGCAGTCCTTTCCCCCTGTGCTGGTCACGGGGCGCCTGCGTCTACTCTTACGGCCCGCCTCTACCAAGTACGTCTGCAGTGCCTCCAGCTTTGTCACACAGGACCAATGCTTTGACTTTTGACAGTTTTTAGTGATGTGCAGCATGAACGAACTGTCTTGTGTTCTAATGTGTTGAGAGATCTGTTTGAGACATGCTCAAGTGCAAATCTCTGTGTTTTAGTAGGTTGCCAGTCAGACGTTGTGCTGTGCAGGTTTAAATAGACCTGGGATGAACTGGGGTAGGGCACAGAGAACCATTGTCCTTGTGTAACTGTGGCTAAGCTATAGAAACCTCTTTATGATCCAGCTACTGTATATGATTACGCAATCCACCCAAAGTCCTCCCTCCCTCTGACTGCCTCATGTCAATCAGCTGTTTTAATGACTGATCCTCCAGCAGCAATCAGTGCACCAGCACCTCCTGGCTGTGTCTTACTGGAGGGCTGGTGTTGCATGCAGCCGCTTCATTACTCAGGGCTCAATTCCCATTCGTCTTGGACTGATTAAGTGTCAGTGTGATTAGTGTGCCTTCCCAGAGGTGGCTAACTAGGCCATGTACCTGCCCTAGTGGTGGCAGCACCAGCAGTGGCAGCTGGCTTGCTGTGCCCTTCTCCAGTTCAGCTTGGCACTGGCGCTTGGATTGGTTACTCCAGTATCTGGGCAAAGACTAAATTGGAGCACACTAGATAACTCAGCAGCTCCAAAAATGCTTTGACTCCTGGAGGTAAAGCAAAAAAGAGGGTATCTGATTTCATGCAGTGACAAGACCCAGCGCACGTACTTTCTGGACTGTAGCTGGTGAGAGTGAGGTTACTAATGGAATGACTCAGACAGTTACGGCTGCCTTAAGAGTCTGTTTTGATTGTTGAAATGAAAAGCACTGAACGGCTGTGCACATTGCTATTCTGTGGTCCTTTTGAACTCGGTGTAAATGGACATTTTTCTGACCTTGGGTGCATATTCAAGGTTTGCATTTATAATGGGCCAGGTTAAATGAAAGCCAGCGCCTTGAGTTATATTTTATGAGTTATGTGTGGACAAGCCATACATCACAGCTTGTCTTCCACCAGTGTGTTTTCCGGGGTGTTTCTGAATGCTGTAGGGAGCCTGTATTCACTCTGGCCATTGCTCCAGTATTGATTTCAGTAATTAAAAGATAAGAATGCATTATCATCCTAGGCAAGCAAAACAAATGTGGTTAGTAACCAACATCTTCAAAATGCAGGGTTCACTGCATTATTTTGGGTGTGAACTGGTGATTCAAAGGACCTTAGACACAGGAGATGTTGATTTGTTATTGTGCAGTCTTTGCCCTGTATGTGCGAAGGCTGAGGGATGGGTGCATTGAAGTGTGCAATCCTAACTCACTGTAATGACCGCATGAAAGCCCCTTGTAGGGACTAGCCTTGAGTGGTCAGCTGAAATCTGATCCGGCGCTCAGTTTAGGCCTCTTTTCAGGGCCGCTTTTCCCAGGTAGCGCAGAGGTGATCTTCTTACGTGGCTCCTCCAGCTCCTCGGGGCTCTTTGTGGAAGCACGGCGGCCCTCGGTACTGGGCTGCGCGGTGAGGGCTCTGCTTTCAGCCAACGCTCTGGGGGAGACTCACGGCCTCGGAGCGGATGTGGGATCAGGTTCTCCCGCTGTGGTGGAAGCAGTGTGAGCAAAAGGCTAAGAATCAAGCTAGAGTTTATTGTATGGATATCTGTTACACAATACCTTGCACTATATAACATGTGGTTATAGAACGCTTTTGTTGTGCGTAGAGTGACAAACCCCTGTCATTGCCAACGCTTCTGAAGTAAGTTTTTTAGCCGCTTGCTTACTTGCACCAAGATTTGTGAAAATTCTAATTGAACGTAGTCTATGTATCTCATAATTTACAACTTATGGCGATTGACCTCACTCTGAGGTATGGTTGAGGTATTGCATTCAATCCAGTGATCGCTGTGACTTGAAGGTGTCCCAGTGGTTATCTGAGATGTTGTTCCAGATAATTCTGAATGCTCTTTTGTAATAGTCAGGGAAGAGCAAGCAAAGAGAGGAGGCTTGGCCATAGACAGAGGCATAAATCCTGACCTGATAGCTGATGGTAAGTCTTATGACTCAAGTCAAAATAGCCCAGTGTGTGATGTACTCCTGGGAGAGGTCACCTATGACTGACCAGCACGAGGACTAGCAGAAGCAGTGATGCATTAGCTGCCTACTTCCCTCTTTAGACGCTGTCAAATATCATTGTTTCCTTGTTAGCATTATTGTTAATAGTAGATGCGACTTGCACATCATAACCTGCACCTGTCCTATCTGTAGGAGATGGGGTAGTCTAGTAACCCAGTGGTATAGGCTACATGAAGTAGAGGCAGCTGAGCTAGATTTTTGTGTCCGCTTATGGCTGTGCTTTTATTGGTTGAGCTTGCGGGTCATAACCGTGCAGGCTGTCAGTCAAGCAGAATAGGACTGTATTGATTGGACGGTGGCGTATTCTCCCCCATCTCCCCGCGTTTGCTGCCCGTTGACCCAGCAATCTACGAGCCTCTCCAATTCACCAGATGGAATTTGGCCATCTCTGTTGAGCAGTGATTAGGGAGACAAAGCTCTTTTGAGAGTGGGAAACACTGCAGCCTGTTGGGCTGGTGCCACTCACACAGTGCAGTGCAAGTGGAGGCGTTGCTGGGATGAACTCCACCTCTTCATCATGTCCTCTTCTGCACTTGGAGCACAGTTGGAGGATTATTTGAATCACCAAACATAATTCTGTGGCCAGTGTCAGGTTTGTACAGGCAACATCAAGGCTGAGATTGCTTCTTTGTACAGGCAACATCAAGGCTGAGATTGCTTCACATTGATTAAGAGTTGTTAAGTCAGATGTTCACAGATTTGCTGAAAAACAATACATTTCTGCAAGGAAGCACCTGTTTTGACTAGCTCCAATCAGCTTCAAATAAACTGTTTTTGTTTGAATTTATATTGGGCAATCCTCAACAGAGTTGTAAAGTCCATTTCTATTTAGACTGACAGGTGCAGTATATCCTGGGCCACACCTGGCTGATATGGTGTGCGGCGGAGAGCCAGTTATTTGTTTACCAAGGATTGTGTGTGTCGCTAGCGCGGGCTTAGTGGCAGGATCCTGTCCTGATAAAAGGCTGTTTTTGCAAAGAGCCGCTGGCCATGAGCCCATCCTTCAGGAAAGGGTTGCTGCATTCTCGGGGTCTCCACGGGAAAAGACAGACAGGAACAAGATCTGCACTGTGACTCAACCAGAGGATCCAGAGCATTCAGGCGCATTGTGATAACCAGGATGTGACGCGACAGCAAAGGAAACTCAGGGAGGTGTGTGTGTGTTTGTGTGAGTGTGTTTACAGTATGTGTGTATGTGTGCCTGTGCATGAGAGTATAATCTGTTTTATTGGGACTGGAAAATCCCAAAGAGATAAAGCAGTTTGAAACGAGTGGAGTGGCAGTCGATGTCCCAGGAATGAGGCTTTAACCTGGCTGGGTGTTCATGTGTGAGGAGGGCCGCCGCCGCCACCACCGCCGTGGCTCTAGTTTGCTGTGGAGCTGCTGGCCTTTCCTTGCCAGAGGTAGGGAATAGATCACATTTGCTGTAAGCTCGCGAGCACCATGTAGTGTGTACGGCACAGGGAAGAGGGCTTAACGCAGGAAAGGGTTAAGGTCGGCAGGATGAAGGGATTTTCAGTTTGTTGTGAGGAACATTCTAGAGTTTAAGGTGTTTGTATAGCTCTTTTGTGCGGTTTCACAGTCTGAGACGGCTCTGTAGTTTTATTGGAGTGTTTACCCTTGCCAGCGAGTGTTGGAGTGAACCCATGTTTCCGTTTCTGTTGGGCTCGAAATATGTTGATTGTAGACGCAAGGTTCAAAAGGGCAAACTTTACTGTGATTAACCTACTAATGTTTAACCGTTAATGAAGGGAGAGAGCTCAAGCTACTGTGATGCATCTCTAACAGTGTGAGGTAATGAGTTTGACGCCAGTGGTTTTTCCTGTGTTTTTGCCCCTCTGCCTTTGAACCATATAGCATTGTACTGACAGTAGTGTACTGACTGAAGAGGCTGTTTCTAGCAGCCCAAGTATTACAGATTCAGGGGCTATGGTTCAGTGTATTGCTAATCTATAAACAAGGCAATGCATTACGATTTTTATGAAGTGTAATTTCAGGAAAGCTGTCACAGTGTACAAATTTATGGCCACATGCATAAGCCATACTGAATTAGTTGTCCCAGAATGTGTGTCTGTCTGTCTTCACAGCATACAGTTTGCAAAAAATAAATATGCACATACTGGAACTGTAATGATTGGAAATATGTTATTTTGGCACTTGATTGGGAAACACTGGAACATATTTGCCAAGAGTTTGGAATGCTTGGCATAAGGGCTGTATCCTGCATTTGTGCAATATGCTTGCTAACAGTTACGACATTGCCATTGCTCTGGTTATAAAACCTACTAAGATGTTTAGAATATGTTTACATGCGGAAACCTTTGGAGGATTGGGCAATGCAGTCATATGTAATCCTTCAACCTATCGAGGCCTGTAAAAGACAGGGTAGTGGCCTACAAGTCATAGGTCTGGCTTGATTAGTTTTGTTGAGCTCAGAGCATACCCACCTTATGTGCAGAATGGGGATTAACAGAAGAGGATTCAAGCATTATATTCCAGCATTATATTACAGAGCCTTGATCCAGATTAGTTTGAATCAAGAGACAGATGCTTGTATTTTTCCTATATGAAAATGATGTGTCTTCTGATGCTCCTGCTTAAGCCTCTTAGATTGAACACCAGCAGTCAGTCACAGTCAGACATCAACTCTCATGTTTGATCATCTTGGCATTTAGTCCTTTTTTGGGCACCTTGTGACGTATGATGCATAAAAACAATGAATGTAAATGGCACCCTGACACTGTTATCACCCTCAGACATAATGAAGTGACACAGCTCTCAGATCAGAAGATCCTCTCTCATCTCTGCCCGTAGATTGCAAAGCAGTGGAAATCTATTCTTTTGCTGCTGCAACTATGAACCCAAGAATCTGTCATTACATTTTGTCTGTGTGCAGTTGTTGTTGATCAGTTTTCAGACATTCTTTGCTCTAAGTGTGGTGTGCGTATTCCTGTGCTTGCCCCCTCACGTTCTCTCCTGTCGTCTGATCCCTGGTGCAGAATATGACGGACACCTAGCACCCACCAAAGGGATGGCGGCGGCTTACCTGGACCCCAACCTCAACCATGCGCTGTGCTCGGGGGTCAAGCCCCGGCTCAGTGCAGGGATGGAGCGACCCCCTGGGATGCTGGAGCGCGTCCTCAAGGTCTTCCACTACTTTGAGAGCAGCAGCGAGCCTTGCACCTGGGCCAGCAACATCCGCCACGGGGATGCCACAGACATCAGGGTGAGCATGTGTGACCCCCACAGAAAAGTTAAAAATGATCTGTTAAGCATTAAATGAATGATAGTAATAATAGAAAACAATATTGATGTTAATTGTGAATTGTGCGTTTAACATTAGCTACTGTAAAGCCGTAATCACACAAACACGTAATCACAAAAATACTGTTGGTTACTGATGGGTTGATTTTTCACAGTTGGATGTTTTTCCCATGGTGCATGCTGTTCAATCACTGCTGGTGATCTATCAGCATCTGTTGTGTTAGCACTACTGTGTAATATCCAATGCCTTTAAATAGCACACTGATAAGAAGTTCATACTGTAAGTCTAAGAATAGGTACCCATCATTATATTTAACCTACTGTATAGAGGCCAGAAAGATGTTGCTTAAAGTAAATGGCCAACATGCTGATTTTCTATGAAGACCTGAATCTGTCAAAGATGCGAGTAATGCTTCAGTGGAACAAGTCCTGCTTGTGTGGATGCCTTACAGTGCTGTTTGTGAAACTCTTGGAGTTGCTCAGGATATTGTAGTGGCGCTGGACCAAGCTGGCGGTGTGATGTTGGAGGACTGCAGAGAATGCACGTTAACCCAGCCAGAGTACTCTACTGTCATAAATATATCTCTGCCACAGCTCTAAATTAGTTACAGGTCTCTCCCATTATGTGATGGCAGCTGACTCTCTTCTGAGGCACAGCAGTGTATGCCATTTTCATTGCTGCAGGGAACTGAAAGCTTTCATATGATTTCCGAAGTTATCTAAATAATTGATCAGCTTTGTTCACGCAAGAACTGTTTTAAGCGCATTTAGCTGTAAAGTCTAGCAACTTTGCCACGTTGTCATTTTTGGAGTAATCAAGATGGTATGTTCCATTCTATTTGAGGCTGCATTGTACCTAGTGTGTCTCGTGGTCTTTAAGCTAAGTGCAGTCGTTTGTAAGAAGGCGAACCTCCGCTGATTTGTTATTCCCCCACCGACGGCACCAATCTGCCAGAGCTCACGCGACTGTATATGTATATGTACTGTATATGGAATAAATGAAGAGGAGGAAGGAAAGCTTCTTGAAATACCCAAAGAGAGCATCTATCAGTGCTGTGGGCTGTCACCTAGTCGAGTCTCCTCCTCCTGTCTCAGCCTAGACTGATCAGTGTTAGTGAGGCAGTGGTCTTATTGGTCACGCCTGCACATCACGCCTGCCGCGTTCATTCCACAAGCTCATGAGAAATTAGTTTGTGTATTGCGTCAAAAAGATGAATGGAAACTGGTAATAATAGTTAGCAGTAGGATCAGATAAATTGGTGCATTCCATAACATAACTTTGAAGATCATCCCGAAGCAGAATTGAAGCTTACAGAGTGGTCACGATTGATCCACTGTGTCTGAGAAGTTTCTTGATGTTGATTGTTCCACAGGGGGTCATCCAGAAGATTCTGGACATCCATAAGGTGAAGTGTGTCACCTGCTTTGGCCTGCGCCTCAGCCACCTCAAGACGGGCGAAATCCACTGGTTGCACCCGGACTTGGGCGTGACGCACGTGAGGGAGCGCTTCGAGCACATGCACCCCCAGGAGGAGTGGAGGTATGACTCTTAACACCTCTTTACAACATCTTGGAGTTGTCTCACACAAAATAGACAAGATGACTAGTTCTGCAGAGATATTTCTAGGCAGAGTGGAATAATAAAATGATTCAGAATTGTTAAGGACTCCAAAATTTACAATCACTCTGTAAGCCGTATTAAAAACTGCAGAGTTTGTAAATTAGGCTTCAGGGGCAAAATGCTCTGTTTGTGTGTGTGTGGAGTTCTGATGCAGAGTAAGACGGTGGTAAGGGGACCCGAGGCGGACAAGTATTAGCCCTCTCTGATCAGCGCTCGGGCTTAATGAAGCACAGTAATAGCACTTTATTTAATTGCTCCGTTGTTGATGCTTTAAGCGTTGCTGTCGCCGAGAGGGAATCTCCCTCTTTTCTGCTCAGTTGTTTTCTAATGAAGAGGCTTTTGAATCATTTATGCTAAGCTCTCATTTCCAGAGGTGATTAAGGCAGCGTTCCGCATGTAGCCCCGTGGCCTGTGTGAGGAGAGCGGCAGCAGGCCTCATTAGCCCGCAGTGGGTTCCGTTGCCCCTCAGCGCTGCTGGGCCGTAAAGCTGGGGTAGTAAGCTGCAGACGCATGCTAATTGAAACTCTCTTTCTTTCTTTCTCTCTCCCTATCTCTCTCTCTTCTCGTCTCTGTCATGACCTCTGTTGACTGTTTTTAAGCAGTCCTGACTCGAAAGTACTTAAACACAAAGTTATGGTTTGAGATGGATAA
The DNA here is from genome assembly GCA_036025975.1 of Nematalosa erebi. Lineage (NCBI taxonomy): Eukaryota > Metazoa > Chordata > Actinopteri > Clupeiformes > Clupeidae > Nematalosa > Nematalosa erebi. The sequence continues at coordinate 12,283 of JAVQKI010022086.1, forward strand.
TCCTCCGTTCCTTCAAACAGCTCCGGCTGTTAGTCTCACCCGCCCCAGCAGAGCCTGAGTCAGAGGAGGATCAAGCTGAGTAATAGCGGTCACTTCACGCGGCCTGTCAGCACCTTTGGGGAGGACTGTGTCTGGCAGTCTGATGTGGTGTTTAGCTAACGCTGTGTTCTGTGTCTGGAGCGCAGGGGGAGCCCAGCTGCTTTAGCTGACTGCTCTCATGTGCACCTCTCTCATGTGGCAACACGCTCGCACTCTTTGTTACGTTCAAAGCCACAAAACAAAGACTTGAGTTAACCCATTTATATATACATCCCATTCAGTTTAGACTAATTTGTGCGCCATGATTAAGGCTTAAGACTTTAAGCTTAATGTAGGAAAGTAGCGATGCAGGTGTTATTTTCTTGTGCTAACACACACCCATGTGTTATATGCGAATGGGTACTGTCACTGCTGTCTGTTCCACTCAGAGTTTGCACTGAAATCATAGGAGCATGCATATACTTGCAGGATAAGAAACACACACACACACACACACACACACACACACACACACACACACACACACACACACACACACACACACACACTTGGGTTGAGGGTATAGTTACTGCTGTTCCATTACTCTCAGCAGGGGAAATTATACGTGTACTTTGCAATTGGCTGTGTAGAGCAGTAAGTACGTTCCCCACATGGAAGATGATATGTTTAGCCCTCACATCCCTCCAAGCTGTGTTTGATCACAGAGAGGCGGGTGAGGCGCAGGAACAGGCAGCTATCTGCCGCTATCTGAAAGGCTTGCGGATGACTCATATGGCCCCGGCACGCATCACAAAGGATTTTCTGCCCCACTGGCTGTAGCTTTCCAAACACACTCCTATCTTTGATCATTGCCGTATGCAGGAGACCCTAATTACCTCACTGGGAGCGGTTGCCCACTCTCTGTCTGTCTGTCTCTCTGTCTCTCTGAGGTCCCTGTCTAGAGCAGACCGAGTGGGTGTTTAACCCCGAGTTTGACATTGGGAGCCTCTGGCACTGGGGCCGGTTTCAGAGCCTGTGCAAGACGGTGTTGAACAGAGTGCTCATCAGTGTCTGCCTGACAAACGCCTCTGCTCAAACAGGCCCATGTCAGCCTCTGTGCTAATGGCTGAGCAGGGGGAGAGAGACGGACTCTATTCCACAGAAAGGCATCCACTTAGGGGCAATTTGCATTTAATTAGCCAGCCACTAAAGGAGGCAGGTTCAATGTGTCAAGGAAAGTGAGGGGGGTTTTCAAGTTGTGTTTTTTTTTTTTTTTTTTTTTTTTTTGTGTGTGTGTGTGTGTGTGTGTGGACACGTTCTCCCACTGTCATATGGTGTGCTATGCTGCGGAGTGCACCTGCTGCGCTGGGCTTCCTCAGATGTGTGGGTTCAGCTCTCAGTCACTCTCACCTCCAACGCCTCTGTGAACTGAGCTCAGATTAACCCCCTCAGAACCTCTGAGCCTAGAGAACATATACTGTAGCTCAGAACATCCCCACAACCCCCCACCCAGGGCAGCATCCCACAACCCCCCACCCAGGGCCGCATCCCACAACCCCCCACTCAGGGGCGCATATCACAACCCCCACACCCAGAGCTGCATCCCCCCCCACCACCCCCACCCAGGGCAGCATCCCACAACC
>JAVQKI010022125.1:0-10327 GCA_036025975.1 Nematalosa erebi
CAAATAAAACATCCAAACTACCTTACCTCTTGCCTTCTACCTACATAAATAATGACATGATTGAAGACAATGGTTCCTGAGAGCTGTTTTATAACTGATATAATATGTAAATATATACTTCTCTTTAAACAAACATCATTTCCCTTGAGCTCTCCAGTTTCTCCCTAAATCACACAGATCACCACCTAGATCCTCATTTTTGTCTCCCACGTTCTTAGAGACAGGTCCAAATTCATGACTTAACATTTAACTTAGAATACAATTAGCCTCAGGCTGGGACATGCTAAAACTATGTAATAACATCCAGGCCAAACAAAAGCTGGTCAGTGGCTGGTTTCACACATGCATGCACCATAAGGATGACATAAGGAGAAAGGGAGTGGAAGTGAGACTACTCAAATATATCCATAATTTTCCCCTGAAAATCAAACCTAGAGTTACACTGACCTCCTGTCAATCTGTTGGTAGCACTTTCTAAGCCAACCCACGCTGGGCATCTTGCGTCGAGACGTGGCACCATTTAGGTAAACAATCATGTAGTTCTCAGCCACCAGGAGCTCCAGTGTACCAATCACGTACCTGCACAGGTAGGTCACACAAATTACTAGGGCTGATACAGCTAAAGCCAAACTTGTTGTCTTTGACTTGATCTGTTCGTACTTGGCTCAACTTGACTCTGAACTGGAAAACGTTGGTGGATTTCGATTGTAGGCTGTATGTGTGCATGAGCACAAGTCAAACATTTGTGAAAAAGAGAAATTTATGTCAGTCACTGCCTGCCAGAGCTTGGGCAATCTTCAATGTTGTAGCCTAATGCCTTTCCATGGGTTAGCCCAGGGCACTCTCACAGATGCTACTAAAACACTTAGAAGGGTCGACATCGAATGACACTTCGTACAAAGTATTACAAGGGTCTCTACACACAAACTTGAGCACAGAGAACACATACAGCCTACATTTGAAATCCACAGGCGTTTTCCTTTAATTCGTTATATAGGTCAGGTAAGTAATCAAAAACGGTCAAGTAGGCGTTGTGTACAATGAGTCAACCATTCCACATCCAAATTTCCTTAAGTTTGTCAATGTGAACCACTCTGTTGTTTGATATATCATTACTTGCTTGATTTAGTTTGTTAAATGGGTGAATGCAATTTAAGCAAATGATGTACGGTAGAATTTGCCTTACTTGAAGAGATTGTCCATGATGTATCTGTAATTTGGCTGATTGCTTTCAGGCATGAAGCACACCGCAAATACAATGATGGCATTCAACCCGTCACCATAGTAACCTGAGACAGAAAGGCAAACAGTGCATAAGCAGCCATCCTCTTTTTTTTTGTATGACACTAAGTAACACAAAAATGACTAGTCAGACAGCCAAGTCCAGCCAGTAAGTGCACACAGTTGACTGAATAGCAGGCCTATCTGCTGTTTAGAAACCAGGCAGATGATGAATCACTCAGAGAAAAAGATGGGGACAGGCTCCCGGAATAGGTGTGATAACATGGTAAGATTTTAAGAGTCATTCTAGTGAAGTATTAGGGTATACTGTCTAACTCTTCTGTAAAGCCAGGTATAGGGATGGGACTTCAGTGGGAGAGGAGAGGAAGGGGAAGTAGAATGCAGAGCCCTATGGTGGAGAATTGATCATGACAGCAATGATGTCATCTTTAAGTCTGAATTATCTCATTGTTTCAGTTGTGAGCTGTTCAAGCCATGTTAGTTTACAACATCTGTCTAAATCCACAAATCATTCCAACTGCAAGCCCTGAGGAAATTATGAATATTGACAAATGTCTAAAACCTTCCTCCAGATGTATTAAAAGTTGTGCTAACAAGTGAAATTAGTGAAACACTGGGGTTGTAGCTCACTTGCTGGCAAACCCTACACCCAGTCCATGGTGCTGCCGAGCGTGTGCAGGGCTAGACCATGCAGGTAACACTGGTGCTCTGTACCAGATGGTGGTGAGGCGGGTGAGTGTAAAGGTAGCCAGCTGGTTGATAACTGCACGGTGTGTGCTTACGCTCCCAGCCTGTGACCTTTAATAACAATTGAGCATGATATGGTGGCTGGAATTGGAGACCTATTCTGATTACTGCCAGCCGAACAAGAGGAAGGTCTGGCGTACCCCCGTGGCTGATGACCCTCTTGTAGGGCTCGATGGCCTTCATGTCGACACGGTGCTCCTGCTCTCCGATGCGAAAGACCCTCCAGCGACGGCCCTCCTCCCGCTCCTCGGACGCCGAGTACTCGCGCACCGACTCCACACCCTTCCGCAACAAGTCCGTGCTTTTTGGCTTCGGGAGGTCATCTGTCAAGAGCGGACAAAGTGAGGAAGAAAGAGAGAGAGAAAGAGACAGATACGCAGAAAAAATGATCGGAGGGATGAGAGGGAAAAACAGGAGACAGAGAATGAAGGATGAGCAAGGAGTTGCAGGGAGAGAGAGAGGGAAAGAGAGCAAAAGCAAACGAGTGAGCTAAAAAGTAGCCAGTATTACCAATTTTCAGTTCACAGTGTTTGTGCTTTGTACAATACTAATAAATGGCACTTAATTTCAGTGTCCTCAGGGCCAGACTGACCATTTTATGACAAGTATCTTAAAGACAGTGGTTGGGAAGTGTCACTTCATGTAAGTGTCCCAAGGGCCCATGCCTTGATAAAAAAAAGTCTAACCAACTAATACTGTGTACTTTCACTGATTTCTAAGAATTAGCAGTCGTGAACAAATTCCTATTCTGAATCCAACAGGCCCCAAGGCATCTTTATTCATCATATTAAATTTATCAAATAGATTCTACTCATCATATTTCCCTTTAACTCATTACCACCATATTTGACCTTTACTGTTCATTTTCACTTTTACCAAATCTACGGTAGTAGTCTAACAGCGTATGACAGATCAAAATAACAAAGGTAAAGCTAAAATATTTCACTGCCAAACAAGCATCGCAAACTGTGTCTGAGTATCCACATTTCTCTCCCAGAAATTATTTAAATGGATTTAATCTCAATTTTAGATTGACCACCACCTGATTCTCAAGGCGAGACGCAATAAGCATGCAAGACACACTTTTATCACCAAAAGGACGGAAAACGTCACAAATATGATTCAAAATCAGAACATAACAGTTCCATCTGATTTCGCAAGCGGATTAATCACACAGTGACAACTCAAACTTCTCATGGGCAAGACAAAATATCACCATGTGAAAGATTTCAATATGGCTGTTGTAAAACCTGCTTTGATATACAGTACATAAGCATTGGAGGCCTGTTTACACCACTTGAGGGGAAAATTATGGCTGTGAGATGGCTGTAACGTTTTGAGATGCCAAGTAAATATTTTAGAAGTAAGTAAAATAGAACAGAATTCATTGCACATGATATAAAGAAATTGGTTGCCATTCCTCATGTGGCTTCATAAATTAAAAAAAACAAACAAAAAAAGCAATACTGGTAAATGTCCCATTATACAGACACCCACCTCCTCCCCCATTCCCCAACATACACACACACACACACACACACACACACTCAAGTACCAACATGTAACAATGACATATTATCTCATTACTTTGACTAGGTATCTCATCAGTTTGACTTAGTTGGCTTTTTCACACAGTGGTAGAAGCAGGCTTCCAAGCTAACGTAATGCACAAACACAAATGTGGAGGAACCACATTTAAGTCTCATTGTGAATTGTCGGACCAAACGCTCAACCAATCACAAAACTCATTTGAAAAGGGAGTATGTGAAAACATGCAAAAACAGCAATGTTCCAAAATAAACGTGACAGAAAATAACAAGTTAAAAGCATAACAAAATTTGAAACCATACAAGAACACATGGCTTGATTTGTTGTGGCAGAGGCAAACCATATGTAGGAGGAAGACACAAAAAAAATAGATAAATAAATAGCTTCAAAAATGAATAAATCACAAAAAAACAATAATGGAATTGTATCATTGGTCATTGATGTACTTGGGCGAAGGGAACAGATGGCGAGGGGAGTGAGAAACTGTTAGAGACCTTACCACGACATGGTGCAGGCACAGCGCCCTTTCGCAAGCACTGAGAGGAAAGAGCCCTTCCAGGCCACAAAGAGATGGAAGCAGTGGAAGAAGACACACAAAACACACACACAGAACTGTTTAACTACTCCAAAGTGAGGTTACCTGTGCCCCTGGTGACAGGTGAAAGGAAACAGAGCTTGTTTTGTGACAGCACCAAACTACCAATCTGATTTACATGATCTGATGGCACAATGGGCAGAATGGGGCCACAGTGGAAAGAGCATAACAGCAACACCAAGACAATTCCTTGCTAGCATGCAGGCACTTTTATAAGCTTCAAACTACTCCAAGGAGTTGGTTGATTCCAGCCATTCTTCAACGTTAAACATGATCTAGGGTGATCTGGTTTAACTTCATCAACATTAAGGCAGAAGCTGCCTACTGAGTCTATGCATTTGGCATCACTCAAACTTAGTTGGTTTTGATGCTTTATTTGTGTTGCTGACACAAAAGCAATCAAGACCCAACTACATTTGTTGATGTTTTTCGCAGACAGGAAAGTCATGGTCGGGTTGCAGACAGCCATCTTAAAACCTGCAAGAAATACAGCACCAGAGGCCCCAAAGGACCAGCATTCTTCAAATAGTTAAAATACAGGAAAGATACAGTCCTGCCCTAACTACATAAAATGATTACAAATGTTTGCATTGCTCTACACATCTGCTTAGAGAAACTTTCAGGAAAGGACATACACTGGGGATTCATGAATGCATGAATAACTGTGAGCTCTAACCTAAATAACGGACAAAGTGAAAAATCTAATGTTCTCCTAATAACTAGCTCAATTTGGTGATTCAACACCATGGGCAAGTCCTTAAACGCAACCATTGATGAGTCATTGATGAACAATTCACATTCATAATGCACCATTCACAGGATGTGCAGGCACATAACATCGGGCCATATTCTCTTACCTTCCCACTCAAACTCGTTGCTGTTGTCAGATGGTGTGTCCAAGTCGTCCAGATCCAGTTCAGTGCTGTCATCGAGCTCGTCGGAGAGAACCGAGCCCTCGCTCCGATCCAGAGTCAAGCTAATGTCCGGGGCCAGGAGCTTCTTCTTGGTCTTCTTGCCGGTGTAGGGCTGAGTCGCTGCCACACAGCATCAAGAAAAGAGTTTGAATACTGCTCAGCAACTTGACCCCAGGGTTACAGTCAGGATTAACCGTGTTTAAGCAACACTATGCACCGTGTGGCACTTTGTGCCACTATTTATACTTTCATATGGAATTAGTTTTAGCGTCATCTTTACATAAAATCTAAATCAGATGGTCATGTGAAGGAACAATGAAAACTGCCAATCCCTAGGACAGGCAGGAACAAGTTATGTGGTCTGGAATGGGTCACCCCATGACAACAGAGGAAAAGCATTAGCGACATGGTGATGTAATGAACGCTACATGGTGATGTAATGGCAAGTTAGCATACAGTTGCTTAGCCTGATGCTGCATGCTGCAAGCTGTTACTCTATCGGTATTTCAATGCTGGTTTTCAGTGTGCCTTCACACATGCCAAGACGGTGCAGCAGATGGCAGTCTTACTTCTTATACTGACGGTAAGTTTACCATCTGTCTAGAATCTGTCTTTATATCTTGTGTAGGCTGGTGGGTGACTCCTACCAGGTTCTCCTTCCCCTGATGTGCCAGTAAAGAGCTCATCACTAAGCTCAATGTCTTCCTCCTCCTCCTCCTCTTCCTCAGGGAGAGGTCTGCCAAGCCACAAAAAATGTCAACAAAGACTAGGGATGAGTATCGGCAAAGATATGACAATCACAATATAATATAACTGCAGTACCATGCATATTCCACAAAGTTCACTCAATATGGTGAAGGGGGCAAACTGCATAAAGCAAATGACTGTATGATTATTTACTATTTTAAACAATCATTTGTGTTTTTATTATGTCATGGAATTAATCCCTGTATATTTATCTCATCCGTCTGTAAACCCATGGGGTAAGAGGCTCTTGTGTCTCTGCTGTATTGGCTGCAAGTCCTGTATATGTGCTACATGTTTTTGATGTTTTTATGGGGCCAAAGAGGAATTTCCACAAGAGTGGACGATAGAGATTTATATTCTGTTCTAATCTGAATTCACATTTTATTTATTGAATATTAAAAAAAAAAAATATATCAACAATACACCCGTACCATGCCAATCCCCACCACATACTCCGTTTTTCCCCAAACTCTCCCTTGCTCCTTGTACAGGAAGCTGGCCTAACATGCCTATGATGAATAAGTGACTGAATGATTGCTGGACTGTTGGTATGCTGTTGCTGAATGTTTCATATGCATGCAATTCCAAAGATTAATATCAGGACTATGAGATGACTTTATCTTTTCTTGCTATTGATCATGTTATGAGTTTGAAATAAAAACTGAGTTGAATTGAACATGAACTTTTAGGCTCATTTCACTGAACTCCAAATGTCTGGTGGTCATTGACATACAGAGTGTTGAAAGACACATGAACAAACATTGACATGATCACTCCAGGTTCATGGCAGGGCACCAGGCTAGAGATTTCACTTTGTTTACTATCAAGTTATCAAGCTCAGCTCCATTACAATACACTGAGAATGACCACTACAGTTCCCAGTGTTCCAGACTAGGCTCACGCGACATATTTTCCATTATGTATTCTGGATGGGTGTGGCTTCTCACCTAGGAAAGTCCTCATCCTGCCATTCTTCCTTAAGCTCCACCCCCTCCATCCTCAGCCTGGCCTCAGTGGTGGCGACAGACTCCCGGCGCTCCAGACTGCCAAAAACAAGAGAGCAGAAGATCTATTTAAACACAACGTCTAGCTAGTGGTCAACACTGTGATGACCGTCTTCAGAGGCACTGCTTGAAATTAGATACGACAGAGCATGAGCAAGCATAGTATTAGTACACTTCTGTGGAATTGCCCAGAACATAATAAATATATTCTTCAGCCCTTCCTATAATATGTCAGTAATATGATTGAGAGGATAAGTTCTGGGCTGCCAAGCTTACTGAGCTTACTGTCTATGATCTACAATATAGTCACACCTGCGTACAGGACATTATGTTGCTGAAAATACCTTTTCAGGAAAAGTTCAGAAAGAAACAAACCAATTAGGAGGTCAAATTGCTTTATCTTATGCAGTCTGTCAAACCAGAGTAAATGTGGCTGGTCTTGGGATCAGTCAAACAACCACGCCACTGCTTCTAAGAGCCTCAGACGTAAGGCACAGCCACACTGAGGCTTAGTTTGTAAATCATAACTCAACTGGGAGCTGAAAACTGCTGGGCTATGCTCAGTACGTCTCTGGAATCTGAATGCTATACAGGGCCTCTTTGATGGCCTAATCTCCAATGCTAATATACTTGTACACCCAGACACAGAAAACACTGCACTGCATTCCTTTCGCAAACAAATGCCATTATATACATCAGCTGAGCAACAGAGGTCTTTCACATGATTGACAGGGAGTCACTCCTGTGCTAAGGGGGATCATGCCCCATGGGGTCACAAGTTCAGGCTATATTTAATGCACAGTGTACATACTAGTTACTGGTTTGCAAATTGGCAAGAAAAAAAAGGTGAATGAGCAAGCCAACACACACTCAAAGCAGAGAAAGACGAACCTATTCATTAAGACTTGTTCGAGCAGGAGAAAGACTACAGGTACTTTCCTTCAAGATGAATTAAGAAGCCTATGAATAAGCATGTATATTTGTATCTATCTATCTATGTGATTTTTGGGTTCTGCTTCTATGTGTTAGTGTGAGGTGAGGTTTAAGACAGATCATGATATTCCTCTGTTACTAGCCTTAAGCTGTATGTCAAAGCACAGCAAAAATGTACACCTGGCATGTGGTTAGGGGAAGAGGATCCTCTCCCTTCTTTCATAACAAAAATAAACTACCCAAAGGAGCTTTTCTTCTACAGAGGCAGCTGTTTGGTCTTTTCAATGTTACAACTGACAACCTAGCCCATGCAAGAAAGCATTGACACAGAGGCAGGCAAAGAGGAGCAGGACACTAGATCACAGTATTGGGGCGATCAGAGCTCTTTGTTATGCAAGTCATGGCACGCTGGGTACACTCCTTTGGATGTGTAAGAGATGTGCACTACTAGGCTACTAGCGTAACGTGATCAAAACTGCCTCAGGCTATACTGACAGGCTACAGCTCACCAAGTCAAGCTCCTAAGCACAGTCAACAACAAACATCTGAACTGGTACAAGTCTCTGCTCGTAAACCTGGACTGATGTCCTGACACATAGCAGTGTGTGTTTCAAAGCAGTGTGGTCTAAGCAGCATGGTTTCTGAAAAGTGCCAGGCATTTGCACTACTTTTTACACCAAAGAGGAAGTTCGACTGCTCGACATGACCAACAATAACATCTTTCACCCACACACTCTGCCACAGCTGAGACACTGAGGGCCTCCTGATTGAGCAGTATGCCAAACGATGGCTGGCAGAGTTTATATATATATATATATATATATATATTGCTGTGGAAGCCTGTGAATAGACTTCTACCTCAGTGCATGGAACAGAACCTGGTTTGTTACTGGAAACTGACTCCCAGGACTGCAAGACTCCTCAAGTGTGAATCAAACCAAAATTACAGATTTAGTGGTCAAATAACATGCGTTTCTGACGCATAATAGGGCATGATACTGTATGTCATGTCTCACCCATTATCCCAAAGTATTAAACAATTACTGCTGTTTGTTATTGTTTGCTTCCCAGTACGAGTCACTCTAGGAAAGAAAAGACTATCTGCAACAGAAATCGTCAAAACAGACATGTTTTAAATGAACCTCATGGGCCAGAGTCATGTTTTGTATATATGAGCAAACCAAATTTCACCACCTCAGAACAGTCAATTAAATGGAATCGACAAGAAATCATACAAATCCGAACTTGATAATGAGAGTCTGGTTACCTTCCATTTAAATCAGGCGAGGAGTTATGTTGGGCCAAATTAACTGGAGTGGAACTTCGCACCCCAGTCGATTCCTCCTGTTTTTGTCCATTGTCTGGAGTCTCCGTTTCCTGTGGCGGAGCTCCTGTTGGGGTCGGACTGGGTGGCGCAGCACAATTCCCGTTCTCCAACAAAACAGCGTCTTTGGTGGGAGAGTTGTCGCATTTTTCTTCATCCGTTTCCTCCTCTGCACCTTCCGATGAATACGACTGATTAGTCGTCGCATTGTTTTCCAGCATCTCAAGTGTCCTGGGTGTGTCTGGATCTGGGCTGCTTTTGTTCAGACCCATGTCTCCAGCTGTGCTCAGCCTCAAGTCCACTTCACTTTCTGCCACATCTGAGGCCATGAGAGCTTATATCAGTCACGGCCTCTTTTACTTCCAGCAAAGCTATTTGGCTCAAGAGTAAGTCAATTACCACACTACCCCTAATCTGCGTTGCCTTTCCTTCGCTCGCCAGCCAACTCTCCTGTGGGCTAACCTATCGCTAGCAGGCGAAGTTAAAGTTAGGTAACCAGAGATGGCTAGCTGTAAAGTTAATAAATGTATTAAATGCGAGTGACTTTCCTCTCGTTACATAGTTCACCTGACAGGATTATGAAATAAAATTAAGACCTTGATAACGTTCGTGCACACCAACAATTTAGTTGTAAACTTCCCTGGTTCGGATCGATTTTGGTCGTAGAGTGCGCAGTCCTTATTTCCCTTTCCTTCCTTTCCACGGCTGGATTGCTTCAGCACTGCTAGTTGGCTAATAGTTTGCTAGCAGGCTAGGCCCTACAGTTGACAAGGTAAACGTTGTCAATCTAGTGGCGAATTAGCCAAGACCCATGGACTTCTCCCATCCAGTTGATCAAATATTTCTCTCACCATCTAACATACCGATCTATTTATCAAGTTTAATTAACTGGTCATCCATTGCATTGTTCGACTCGAAGTACGGGCCGGGTGAGTCCCAGTCCCCTCCTCCAGACGGGGGCTTCGGCAGTTCCAAAACTGTCATAGCTCTTCCCTTCCCGTTATTTGGGTAACACGTCGTCATCTCCTCTTTCACTCTGTGCCAACACGATCAAAATTTGTTATTGCCCTCTGTCGGTGTGGAAATATTTGGAATAAAGTAACGGGGCCTAAAACCTCAAGGATAAAAAATCCTAAAATTATTTTCACAAACAAACCAAAAAAAAAAATCCGCATTAGTATCCTAGGCCAATATTCACGAGGGTTATGGAGCAGTGTTTCTCGTAGAGCTGCATCTATATGTCTACTCAGGCTTTTTGATTAAGTCTTAATCA